>JAFVLL020038151.1:0-18104 GCA_021397915.2 Tor tambroides
AGTGCCTCAGCAGTGCCACAGGCTGATCGCTTCCATGCCACACCTCACTGATGCTGGAGTTTGTGCTAACGGAGCCCCGACCAAGTATTGAGTGCATGAAAGAGCATACTTTAAAGAACTTGAACTTTTGAACTCTGCATTACATTACCTTTGCTGTCGTCTTCCTTAGAAGTGTTTTAATTTAAGTAAAGGCAAAAGCTTAATATAAAAATCATAATTCACTTACAGGGAGGGCAAAACTTCATAACAGCTTCTCAGCCCTTTTTCATGTCCACTAGATTTTTACATTTTCTGAAGAAAATGCGATGCTTGAACTCACCATCACGATGCAAAGGTGTTCCGAGTGGTTGTAACATGTTGCTATGCAGTTGCAAGGGTGTTCTGGCTGGTTGGTTGCAGACTCATGTCAAAAAAGCCTGAATCATATTCTGGTCTAGATGTGGTTGGAGTCCCTCAAATAGTGTAAGCCTATAGATTTTTTGTCCCCAATTCACAATGAAGTTTAATACTTAAAAGATTTTGAAATAGTAATAGTAATGCTTGATATAACAAGCACAAATGATTGTTAAAACATCTTATTTTAATACTAGCATTCATTCAGTGTTACTCATGTAAGCATCATTTCAGTATGGGGCTAATAGTGTTTAATATTTTCAAATAAAAATAATGGGATTCACAGAAGTGGATTACAATCTATTTATGTTAAAAGATGAAGCAATTCTAACACCACACTTCTACAATCTTCCTGTCCAGAGATGTCAACTCAGGTTGAGCATGGATGCAAATTTCACATAGCATTATTCCTTATTCACGAATAGGCTTGAATAGATAACAGGCCTGCTCGATTTGAGCCGTTGTATGTGACTGGAAAAATAAACCCCAGATCTCCTACCGAGAGTTAGAGGAGCTTGTCAAGAGTTTTTTTTTTCTTTTTTCTACCTTCATCCTTTCTTGCATAGTTCTCAGCAGAACCATATTGAAAATATGTGTGACTATTGTGAATGTCGGCTATGAAATTGGTTTGGATGCTGATAGGGTGGCAGCTCAACAATGGCCCAAAAGAAATCTGTGAAGTGTCATATTACAATTGAGATGTCTTTTGTTTCTACAATTGCTTTATACATTTCCTCACTGCTAATTTGGAAACACTATAAACAGCCTAGAAGAACTACGCACATTCCCATTACGAAACGTCATGCCTGTATTTTATTTCTATTTTCTAATTAAAGAGGGCCAGTACAGTCTAATTAATTAAAAAATAAATCTGTTTTTGAAGTCTGCAAATGAAGCATATTGTGACTTTAAAGATGTTTGGTACAAGATTAAAACATCAAGATTTTTTTTTAAAATAGTTTTAGTCTCAGTCTGCCATATGCGAATTTTAGATACTGTCAGTTCTGAAATGCAAATGCAGATTGGATGTGAATGTACAATCAGTTTGTTTATTCTGAAAGGGTGCAGTTGCTGAAAGATCCTAAACGGGCTCTCAAAGCCGACACTCTGTGAATTTCAATATGAATCGTGATATAATGATATGCAACCGAGGACCGGTCCGTTTGTTTCACTGCGTATCATGCTTGAGCAAACTCTGTGTTGAAGGGTGGCAGAACTTTGAACTTTTGTGCTGCTTCCAAGGACAGCCATATGCTCTCACATGAATATTAATCATTTCTCTGTGGGGTTTCATATTCTACTTCCCTGACATAGTTGTCACCAGCCGTATTCATCCCCACCCCTGATATCCCCTGTTAACTAAAGAAGGAAAAGCTTTCAGGAGGCCAGCGGGCAGTGCTGATAGCAGCTTGAGGGTGCATACAGATGGCTGGACCATGACGAGTCCACGGGCGAGGCCTGAGACAGCCCTGTTCCACTTCTTGCCCTCAGATAATTCCAAGACATCTGACTTTGAAACGGATTTCACAGCTCAAGTGTAGATTGCCATGCTTTTATAAGCGTAAGCCAATCTCCAGCTTTTTTTCACTGCAGCCAAGGCCGTGATTTGCCTTAACAATGGTTTTCCTTCACAGGTTTGGGCACATTAATCATAATATGACTAGAAATTTTACTCTTAAAGGGAAAACAGGCAATGCATTTGGAATATGTTCTATAAAACTTACCCCCTACCTTAATTTTTTCTCTTGATCATAACATAAAATCACTTTTAATGAATGACTATGCTACTTTTAATCTTTTCATTCCATCTGAACACCAACATTTGTACATCAGACAAAAAAAACATGGGGTTAACTGATCTAATTTGTGCTTTTGTGTCTCTGGAAAACAGTGATCTATGACATTGTATTATGTTAAAATCAAAGTTTTTGTGTACATGTTAATGAGGGATTTGTGGACAGAGTAGTGTTAGATTTGTGGAGTAAAAATGTAATTAATTAATTTATTTATTTATTGTGATTCATTATTATTTATTTATTTATTCATTATTTATTTTCTTTTTATTTTCTTTCTTTTTATTTGCATTTTATTTTTTACTATTTTCTTTTCTTTTATTTATTTATTTTTAGTTATTTTTTTAACAAAAAAGTAGACATTTGGGGTAAGATGTTCCCCTCATAATTAGCACAGAAGGCACCAAGTTGCATGCTGTTATTAGTGTTATTATTGTTTTTTAATTTAGTACTTATTGTAATTCATGTGGTTATTATTCGGTAATTCCATTAATTAGATGTACATTTCAGACATCTTCTCTTTTGATTAACACCTATATAGGCTAATTGAGTGAAATTATCCCATTGGAATTCATAGTGTACCTTCAATATCTTCAATGAAAATATGGGCAATTAAACATGTAAATATTCATATGTCCGTATTTAAGTCACTGAATAAATTTACCTTTCAGATGAATCTCTTTTAACATGATTCTGCTTTGTCTGTCATTGGTTATTTAATTATTCAACTAAACTGTCAAATACAATTTTAAATAGAATAGTTAATTTAGTATTTTACATTAACAAAACCATAAAAACTGTATAAAATATTAATAAAAAATTATTTCAAAAGTAATTTCTACATTCTGTAAAAATTAACCTGAGGGGCTTCTTGCCCCAGTTATGGGGGCCGCATTATCCAAGAAGTGAATAAATAGCAACTAATTTAGCACATGTTTCTATTTATTTCCCTTAATAACACATTGGCTGATGCATCATCATCCTACATACACTGTAAAATAAATAAATACATATTCAGTGCATGCTAAACTTATGTCAATATGTTAAAATTTATACAATTTATGTTAATATGTTACAGTTACAACTGAAAAGTAAATGCACATAGTTCTTAAGAGGGGAGCATTTCCCCCATCTTACCCTATACCTTTCACATGGCTATTATCACCATGCTATCCCATGGAGCATGCAATCAATTTTACCACTCACAGTTTTGCATTTGCAATGCATCGTTAGACGCACCCTGACTGTTTACATGACACTCCACACTAAAACGGCTGCAATATGCAGCTCATATTGCAGCCGTTTTAGTGTGGAGTGTCATGTAAATAGTGGTCATTAGATTGGGATCATACAGCATGTTCCTGCTGGTGTGATTTATGATGGCCTTATTGTTGTTTGTGTCATTTTATTTGCCTACATGATGGAGCTGTCAGACCCAGGCATGATGAAGAGCATGCAGTAGGTTGGACATATCTGCTGGGATTTTCCACTGTCATGTTCAAAGAGCTTGTCTCTCTCAGAAACTGCTCGCTGGTTTATTGCCTGCCTGTGAGATTAAATCTAGGGCAAGGCAAAGACACACACTTTCTGAACATTAGGCCGACAGGAGTTTCCAAACACTGACACAGGCTCTTATTGCTACTGAGCTGCAAAAAACTTAGGAAAACACACAACATACAAAACAGTCAGTTTATCAACAAGACAAACATTGTAATAAAATTGGAGTAATATTAATACTAAAGTTCTCTGAGGTAGTCAAAACTAAAATCGATAACTGAGCTAGATGGCGCCAGACGTTTTCATACAATATGAAACAAGAGAAAGAGTGCAGTTATACAAAAGACAGTCTCAGGCTGTGTCTAAATTTACCCCATACCCACTATTTTAAGGGAACAACCATTTGTAGTGGCATCCAAAACCATAGTAGACATTACTGAGCATTACAATCCCATAATGCACCTCAGTAACGATTGTACAACCAATATACACTTAATGGCTAGCCACTAGAGTATAATGGAGTGCTGCAGGCATGACACATTTTTGTAGGTCAAACCCCAGAAAGCAGTCAGCATTTTAGCACTTCCAGTTCCATGTGTATTCCAGGTCTATGGGTTTTTGGTTAAGAGCCTGAAATAAGGTCTGTGGTTAACACAAACTCAAGATATTTTCACTTTTTTATACAACATAAAATACATCAGTAATGCCCCCTTGGGTTTTTTTAAAAGCTTTTACTTGTCTTAAAAAAAAGGGGCCGCTAGCAAGTGGCTACATGGTTGTAAAATGTGAAGCAAAGGAAGACAGGTGGAAACAGAGGATTTAAATGTAGGAGTATTTAATGAACAAAACAGACAGAAAACAAGAACCAGGAAATACGCAGGGCTGGCAAAGTAACAAAGGAAACACAAGGATATATATATAGACTGGGTTAACAAGGTAACAAGCAACACCTGGGGAGATAATCAAGGGGAACCAATCAACAAAGGAACTACAAAACTAGACACAGGAAACAGGAAACCAGAATTACAACATAAAAGATCAAACACAGGGGACATATAACAATGGGACTACAAAGATTATTAGAGACATCAGATGTCATCATGCTGATGTAAATCTACTCACCAGCACACTTTCACAGCCTCATTAAGTTTAAAATCGCTCTCTTGCAAACTACTTCAAACTTTCAAGGAAAAAGTTTTTATTTAAAGACTGAGAGAGTTGTTGAAAGCTTACTGATGTTGACGTTGCAGAGAACCAGTGTGATGCTAACTTCCAGGCCGGCCTACAACAATACATCCTCACCACAGCGCTCTCAACCCATTACTGCAGCCCTGTCCCAAATCACACCCTAAACACTTGCAGACGTCCTCACTTTCGTGACGTAATGCCGCTTTGACTGTCGGGTAGAAGTGCGGATCAAGGGCGCATAATGGCCACTCGCGAGCACCTTCCTGAATGCTAAAATGACGAAATGGGACACCCTACGGTCTCGTGGACATAACGGACAGGCGCGTGCAGTGGCCATTGTAAGTCCGTAAGACTGTAAGTGCACATGAAGTGTTCCATTTGGGACAAGGCCTAAGTAACGCTGCAATTCTGCCACAGAGATACACTAAAAATGGAGAAGACAACTTGGAGCATGCGCTTAAACCTTGTGCGCTGTATACAAACCCAACACAACAACAAGAAAAGCTAGTAAAGTTAGTAAATGTAATAGGCTCAGTAGCTTCTGCAGCACGAACACAAGCATGTAGTCCGCCATTGTTGTTGTTGCTGTTACGTGACGTAGCGGTGTCTGACTAGTGTCGAGACATGGGGTGATTTTATTTCACAAAACATAAAGATTGACCATACACACAAAAATGCAAAGGTGTTGTTTTCAGATTTATCCACTCTGGGATAAATAGCAGTTTCAGGCTCCCAAAATGCCGGATCCATCTGGACGAAACGCAGATACAATACAAAATGTTTTCGTATACAGCTAAACGTGTCTCCGTGTGGACGGGACCTAAGGCGAGCTCCGCAGCAGACTTCTACCCGACAGTCAAAGTGGCATTACGTCACGAAAGTATGGACTCGAGGGTTTAGGGTGCCAGTTACGACAGAACCCATGAGTGTTGCACCAAAAAACATTCCTGTGTCTCTCTAGAACAGGGGTAGGTAAGTTCAGTCCTAGAGAGCCTCTAGAAGATGACATATGAGGCATTTCCAATGCATTCAGTGTCTGAATTCACTCACTGGATTTTATTCACTTATTCCGTGGACTATATTCAAGGAATAATGTAGGACTTTAGATACAGACCCATTTCAGACACATTTGTGGACCCATTGATTGTTAACAACACCAATTTACCTGAACAGTCTGAGAAACAGAGCTGCAATGGACAAAAGTGAATATTAGAAAATATCTCACCACTGAATAAGACTATTGACCAGTCTGAATCTAGTATTCCAGATAAGCCGGTGGGTGACGGCAAAATTGCAGCAGCAAAATCTGACCAACTCTCATATGTGAAAGAGTGTCGGGAGTGAAAATGAGAAACATGAGGAAGCAGATAATTTAATGTATTGCGATGGCTACTACTACATCTCTATTTAATGTCACTAGTAACATACACACATTTAGCTGTCATTCGAGCTCCCCCTGCTGACAAGGAGTCTAACTGCAACTAGTAGATCAACCATCAACATGCATCTATCTTTGTACCACATCCAGCTTGATTTTCTCCGCTCCATAACTCACAACCATGCGCTCCTGCAGTTTTAATGCAGTCCATCTTTGCTGTTTAAACAATGCTTTATTTTATTCATGCCGGCCCCATGTTTTATGTTTGAAAGCACTGAATCATTTAACATAAGCTTGGAATTTTGCCATCCATTGGAAAGGAGAATCTGACCATCTAAATTGTGACAGGCATTGGGAAATTAAAAAAGCAGCTGAGTCTGTAAAATATTATTACTTTAATATTATTAGAATGACCTGAATAGGTCATTTTGACAAGATTTAACATAAAAACCTATTATTTGTTTCAGGCTTAAAGTCGTAATCGGTCATAAGGAAAAATTTGCTTTGACTTTTCAGGACACTTCTCTGGGTAATTGAATATAAAATGCATCACAGCAGATGCAAAGTGCAAAGGCTGCGTTCAAAAATTATTTAATTAGCAATGCTTGTCCTCGCAGAAGAACATGCAGAGAATCTCAGGTTAACATCTGCAATGGAGATAGCAGTGACTAAGCGATGCATATAATTAAATTCCACCCAATTAATGAGATTTTTGCTGTGAAGGAACACAGTGTCATTGTCAGTCCAATTCAGTGCTGAAGACTAAAGAGTTGGTATTATTTTTATTACAGAATATCTTGTGTTTGCAGATTCTATTCTTATTGAATGTATTTTTAATCTGCACTTTTATGATGAGTGTAAGCAAAGGAAGATAAAAGGTAAGCAAATATGGAATGAACTCATCAGTTTGTAGACACTATAGAGCTTTATGTCTACATTATTGCCTGAATCAAGTGATTTCCAGTTTCATATTTGATCCACTTTCAGTTTGCTGAAGATGAAAATGTGCAGCAAGGAGTTCTAATAAGGTATCACAACAAAAAGAAGTAATTAATTTTCTAATATTTAAAAGATTTGGTAAGCAGAAAAGAATATTATGTTCATCTATTTAATTAATTAATTAATATTCTCACATTCAGAAACACATTCTCTGGACCAGCAATTTTATTAATGATGCTAAAATGATTACAAGAAGTTGTGTTGAATTTATGCTGGAAATGGGTGTAAAAATATATGGCTCCTTAGATGCAGGTCAGTTATAAGATAATTTGTCAAATTAATGTATATGTCTTCAATCTCAAGACGAATCGAGCTGATGTTCAAGAAACTGGCAATTGTCCAAGTACACAGTTCATGTGCATCTTAAAGCCATCTAATAGATCAGCATGCTTGTGTTAAAATTCAGGCCTCATGCTCTCTCTTGGTCGTGTCTTGATTTATAATGCTGTAGGACTCAATTAAAACGCTAATGGCCATTACGATTGCTCGCTTTGCATTTAAATTTTCTTCTCAAGTCATTCTTTCTCTCACCTTCAACCTGTCATCACTATCCATTATGAAGGAACCCACATTAAAATACATCAGTCTCAAGTAGAATGTTACTCTTCATTTATCAAATTTGGTATGAAAAAGTTTATTAGTCAGTGTGAAAAAGTGCTCTGCAGATTTTTTTTTTCTTTTTGAAAACATCACTTATTTTGATTCATAAACTCTGAAATTTACATAAGTTACATATAATTATTAAATAATATTAAATAGAATATCAGTATCAGGTTTTAAGTATATGTAAATAAGCTAAAGTTCAGATGACTGTTTTATTGTCCCCTTTATATTGAAATTTCTAAATTACATACATATATATATATATATATATATATATGTGTGTGTGTGTGTGTGTGTGTATACATTTTACACACATTTTAATTTTATTTAGAAATTTCAATTGTGAAAGGATGAAACATAAGATGTAACTATATCAATACAATAACATAATACATTGGTTTAAAATCATACTTTTAAAAGGAAGGACTGGTGCCGAAGGTGCTTCTTTTATGACGTACAAGACCACTGGACCTTGAATAAATGTTTCTCTCCTAAGCTAATCTAGTGTGCAAAACATCACCATTAACTGAAGTCCTAAGCATGGCATTTTCATTTAATATAAAAGCAACTGCCTTTGCAGTGTGCTTCAACTTCCTCTAATGACCTAATTATCCAGTAATGACTTCATTGACCATTTAAAACCCCTGTTTCTTCATCCCTTCCCGCTGGGTTTTTAACTAGCTGATTGATCAAAATATTTTCTGCTCTCTCTCTCTCTGATTAGTTGTATGCAAAGCTTTTATCTTGAATACCATCCCATCAGCTGTAATAATGTTGCAAAGTTAGGCAGTCAATTAGCCTCTGCCAGGATGCAATTAGACTGATGGGATGCCATGTACTGAAATGTATGCTAAGATGATGAAGTGGGCCACTGGTGTCTGCATCTATTGACACAGCCTGATTGGGGCTATTTTTAGTGATGGATCTGCATGCACATTACAATGCTGAAAATGCCAATTAGACATGAGACCAAAATAAATAAGGATTATAGAGAATCTTCATCCCAATAAGTCAATGACAATTATTCTGTTTTTCATGTTCACTTGCATTAATGCTTAATCTGGGGAAAAAAGAAGATAAATAATACATAAATAGGCCTAATGCATGTCAAGTAAAGGGGACAGTTGGGAAATCCAAATATTTGGATGTACAAGTCTATATACTCTCAGAAAGCTGTCACTGGGGTACTAAGATACAAAAGTTTAAAGGTTATTAACCCTTGTGCAGTCTTCGGTCACTTTTGACCGAAGAATTTTACATTTTGAATATTTAAAAATTCATCGGAATGGTACGAAACTTGGTGACTTCTATGGCACTTGGTATGTGAACACACAAAAAAATTGAAGGCGTGATTTGACAAAGCTAAGTGCTCATAAAAAAAAAAATAGACACACTCATGGTCTTCGGTCAAAAATGACCGATCATAGGAAATGAATGGGAAATGGCAAAAAATTGGAAAATACAGAAATTTTTTGTGTGTACAATCTACAAATCCCCCACAATGCAGAAAAAAATTGCACAGCAATGAAGGGGTGAAACTCTAAAACATTCAAAATCAACACACCCACTCACACACGCACACACACACACACACACACCACTATGAACTGGTGTGCCTGTAACACAGCAACTATGTAAAATAAAATCAATAATTCAACTACAATTTAGTAAAAAAAAAAAAAAAGTGGGCAGCAAGGAAGGGGTTACACTCTAAAACATCAAGAGTGCAAAACAGACACATCCACTCACACACACTCACTTACACACACTCACAGACACACACAATTATACACACTCAAATGAATTGGTATGGCTATAACCATATAGGCAAATTGAGTCAGAAAACTGAAATAAGAGGTTGAAATCAGATCAGGCTCAGAAGGATTAAGCGCTGATAAAGCATTCCTGATTATTTTTGTTACATTTTTAAAGAATTTTAATATTTTGTATAACAAAATGCTTTCTGTAAAAGTGCAGTAACAGTGCATTCTGACTTTAATGTCTCAAAGGTATTTGGCACACAACTCTCAAGCCTGTAGAAGCTGGTGGTCCCTACATGTTGACTGCATCTCAGAGCATAACTAATACTCAATCATACTCACGGATGTGCTCTTTGGAGACACCTGGTTATGTAGTGGACAAAGTAACATGGCATTCACTCTTGGTCAAGTACGTGAATATCTCTTGACTCAAAGTCTTATTCCTTTATTTTTCAAATGTGATGCAATACACATGTATGTCACTTGTTCTTCAAAAGGTGATTAATGCAACAGAGGAGCTGGCCTTGGCCTCTAAGTTCACTGATGTGAGGATCTTCCAGGCTGCCTTGGAGCAGAGCGATAAGGAACTAATTGATCTTGCAAGGGTGGAAGTTCCTTGGTCCCAACCAACAGCGGGTATGGAATATGGTCTTAAACACAAGCTAATGAGATATTTGATGCATTCCTGTTTTATCTTAAGGGGAATGTCCAACCTGTTTCTGTCCCCAGAGGAAAATGAAAACCTGTTAGTAAAATGTATGTGTAACACTCTACTATTTCCTGAAGAGATGTAAGCAGCTGTTCTTGTCGTTTTGTGCTCATTATTCAAGAATTGCTTGGCGGAAAGAAATTCAGCCATTTCTCTGCAGTTTTCTGGCTCTTTGGCTGCTATCTCTATGAAACACTGAAGTATCACATAGGGCTAGTACACTCAAGTTGAGGAGGCACACCTGTGGAGGCCTGATCATCCCCAAGGGCACTTCACAAGTGTGGATTGATGAACAAGTACAATGCCGGAACATAATGCTTTATCATGTTCTGTATTAAAAGTTAATTTATTTTAAAGAAAAAGCCCTATTAAAAGATGAAATGTTTGTACACTACCATTCAAAAGTTTGGAGTTTTATTTTTAGACTTATTTTTAAGAAATTAATATTTCTATTCAGCAAGGAATGTGTTAAATTGATTGAATTGATAAAGTGATGGTAAAGATGTTTATAATGTTCAAAATTTTATATTAAAAAGATTTATATTTCAAATAAATGCTGTTATTTTAAACATTCTATTCTTCAAAGAATCCTTTAAAAATTAGTTTTCACAAAAATATTAACCAGCACTTTTTTTGATGATAATAAGAGATGTTTCTTCATGAGCACCAAATCAGCATATTTGAATGAAGTATCATATAACACTGAAAACTGGTTTAATAACTGCTAAAAATTCATGCCATCACAGGAATCAATGACATATTTAATATATTAAAATATAAAAGATATTTTGAATTGTAATAATAGTACACAATATTACTATTTTTACTTTATGCAGCCAAATGAGCATAAGAGACTTTTGAAACTTTGACACATAATTGAAACTTTTTATGACAAGGCAAGGTTAGTTCAGGTTTAAAAATGTCATGTTGTGCAACTATTAAAATGATTTGTGATTAAAAAAAGCTTACCTTGAGAAAAATATATATAATTTCTTTTTTAATAAAGGTTTAGATGTGCACACTCATGCACTCAAGATGTAAAGATGCCCTGCATGATGATTCAATTTAAACTCTTTCTGGAAATATATAACAGTATATAAATACGGTATAACATTTTTTCAAAAATATATGAAACAAAAAAGTAGTATAACAAGTAGTACATTCCCAAGAACAACATTTTTAATTTTAATTTTAATGCATAAGTAAAAATAAATAGATAAATACAAAATTAAGACAGTATAGTGGTTTAAATTACTTGTCATTTTGCATGTTTAACTTTTTACTTTTACTTTTACTTTTAGTCATGTAGCAGACGCTTTTATCCAAAGCGACTTACAAATAAGAAAAAGTAACTAAAACTAAAAGTCAAAACTCTGTAAATACTATATATACACACATTTAAGAAAATAAAGAAATTAAATAAAAATGACAAATGCATACAACAACATTTCAAAACTAAACATTTAAATGAAAACAAAAAAAATAAAGCTAAAAACAATTCAAAATATTAAAACAACAAAAGGTATGAGTATAATAATGCTTCTAACATAACACTAAGCCAAACACCAAAAAACAACGACATGTGTATGTACAGCCACACACATATACATATACATACATATAAAAATAAATTCAATATATATATATTATTTCATTACCATGTAGTATGAAGTACTAAAATAACTAAAATTAAATAAAACTAAAACTTAATAATCAACCAATACAGACATCAACACTGAGCCAAACAAACGTTTTAAAACAACAACAACTTACACTTAGTAAGAAATGGTTCTAAAAACTGAAACAGAAGTGAAACAAGTAGTAGGAAAGAGGAAAATAAAAAGCGATACTTAGATAACTTCTGTACCTGAATTTCCAGCACTATTCCCCATAGTGATTTATTTGTACAAAGTAACTTCTTGGAGAGCGTCTCTTGGAGAGCTAAATGGAACAGTTCAGTGCTCTGGAATGCCATGATCCATCCTTTACTCAGCATGACAATAACAGGAGCCATATGGTACCAAGGTATTAATTCTAAGGTGAAGAATAATAGAACTGTATATCAATTATAACATGCAAAGACTTGCTATTTTACTTTGCTTTTTGTCTCAGGTGAGGCTAATGCAAACTATAACAGGGATAAATACAACTGCTCTTGCCCTATGATGATTGACGACTGGAGGATGGCTTTCCATGAAGGCTCAGATGGCCAAACTCCACTAGACTTCCCTTGAATAAGTCTATAAATAACAAGTGCCCTTGAATAGTCAGTAGTGGAAGGAAAATATCTTAACAATACTTTTGAGAAGACCCATGTGTCATCAATACTTAAACATAAAACTGTGCTTCCATTTCATCTCTATAGCTAAGCACTTATCACAAAAATGATTCACAAGATGGGTTCAGAGAAATACGCTGGCATCAGACTGCAGACTATGGCTTTGCCCCTAATGAGCACATGAAGAGCACCTTTATGGCTGTTGCTATTGATGTACCTGATGATAGGTCGTCCTGGGGCAGGTGAGGAGGAGCAGAAACTGTAGTTTCTCAAAACTGTAGTTATTCAAATAGTTTAATGGAAGTGCTGGACTCTAACATGCTGATTTGCTTATTTCTGGTGGGGGGTGGGGGTTTAATAGTATCCACCCGGAGGACAAACAAGATGTGGCATACAGACTTGTGCTAGGGGCAAGAGCTGTCACCTATGGGGAGAAGAATGTATCTTTCCGAGGACCTTTCCCTACTCAGGCCGTGCTCAAACAGGATTTTATTTACATTGTGTTCGATCAGGGTCTTAATGTCATTCCTGATTATGGTTTTTTTGAAGTAAGATCACCTTCAAATTCGTTCATTCAATTTGAAAATTATGATTTGAAAAAAAATTACATTCTAACAAGGGCCTTGAAGTGAGAATGCTTCTTTTGAACTGACCTTGACTAACTGATAGTGTATGTTTTCATTTTTATCTTTTTTCCTATAGATCTGTTGCTCTGAGGATAAGACGTGTGAATCAGATGACAAATGGTTGCCTGTTGTTGCCATTGTAAAACATGGCTTTAATTATGTTCTTGTATCTACATCAGAATGTCCTACTGCTGATATTACTGCTGTGCATTATCTCTGGACAGACTGGCCTTGTAAATTCAAAGCCTGCCCCATCTACAGCATAGATGGACTCTTACCTGCACCACTGTTCATCCTGGCCATAACAAACCAGTGACCAACAATAGTATACTGAACCATCAAGTTTGGAAAATGTCTCTTAATATCATATAGCATCGACTTTCAATCCTGGGTCCTGGGGGCCCACTGCACATTTTGTATGCCTCTATTTTCTGACATGCTCAGTTTGGTTGGCAAAGCTCTCTGCTAATGAGTCGATGATCTGAATCAAGTATGTTGTATAAAGAAGACATATAAAATATGGGTCTTTAGGATTGAAAACCACTGCCATAGAGGTTGCAAAATAATTATATGAATGTGTAAAATGTACAAAATATTTATTGAGAGAGATTTTGAATACTTCTGCTAATCTTTTTGAGTGACATAATCTAATTATGTTTGTAATTTGAACTCTTTGATTGGAGAGCCATTTTCCACACATTTGCACTTTAGATGTGCCCTTTTTTGAAAGGTCACGGTAAGTTTAATTTTTATGAGACATAGCATTAAACATTTTGTATTGGCAAACTTAGTTTTATTGTCTGAGGTTGAGTTTTGTCACCATACAATAAAGCTGGTTTTCCTGTAAAATAAGGTCAAACAAATATTTACCACTTTGTCAAAACCTCAGGAAACCAGATACATCATTCTGGGAAACACTGCCATAAAACATCTGTTCAGAAAAGCACTGCTGATTAGAACCAAATCATAATAGTTGCATAGGCAAATTTGCTAAATATGAAGTCTATGAAAAACAGACAAATATGGCTTTAAAAGGAAGGAGTTTGACTGATTTGAGACTTAAGGGGTTAAAACAGGCAATTTCTCCACTGTAATGAGTGTAGAGTTTAAAGAAAATAAAATTTTGATATAACACATTCCACAAATATGAAAATATTGATAATTTCTAAAATAGCTCATTTTATGTAATTAAATTATTCTATTATTGCTATATTAGTTAATTTTCAAAGTTATGCTGTGAAGGTTTTACATTCACAACATGATTTACATAATACATTTTTATTCTCATTGTTCAGGTAAATGAATGTCCAGAACACTGCTTAAGTGACAAATTATCTTTTTCTACCATTCCTCTCGTATTCGTACTTGAGGTCTGACAAGCGGACACCAAACAGGACGGTCTCATTATAGCGTACCTGGTGTAATTTTGGTCTTTGTTGTGAATTTTTGTTGTCTTTGAACAGACTAAACTATTTTGCATGCCAAGTTAATTTTCTGTTACATAACCGTGGGATTTGTCCCTGTCCTTTACCAAAAAAAAAAAGAAAGAAAAAAGTGTGTAGCATATTTGAGGAATGTGCCAGTACCGCCATCTAATGACTAGTTTTTAATGTCCTGCATATGTCACAGGAAGGTGACACGCTGACATAGAAGCGCTCACCACATACATATTGCTGTTCTTGAACGTAATTCGTTTTGCAGCACTGCAACAGTTATTTTACATAATTTTTTATGAAAACACAGTAAGAGTCATCATGACGTCATCATGACGTTAATTAACCATGTTCTTATTGCATTAGCCGCAAGCAATGGCAAGTGAAATCTTAGCTTTAGGTAGGTCCAAGACCAATCTCACACTATGCAGCACAACACAAAAATGTATGAGTACATCTTTAATACATTTTGCTCTCTTTTTTTTTTTCCTTGGCCATTGTGCCAATGTGCCATATTTTATGAGGTACAGTGGTATCACTTTACAATAAAGTTCCATTTGTTAACATTAGTTAACTACGTAATCTAACAAATACTTCTTGATTCCAACATTTAGGGTAGAGTGGGGGGAAACGCCCCCATGGGGTAAAACTTCCCCCTACTGTTTTTCCCAAAATAACCACAAGATAAAATCAAGATAATTTTTTATTGTAACTATGGACTACGTTGACAAGAGTGATGTAGAAGTTTTCACCATGAAGCTTACACTGGTGATGTACCGGAGAGAAAACGGATTTCACAGTAAATGATCTCATTTTCAGCTGTAGGGGAAAAAAAAAAAGTGTTTTAAAGCTTGTTGTTTTGTAAAACATCACAGTTATATATGATATGAGAACAGTAAGGCCTGTAGATAGGGAGTACGTGTTATTTAATAAAAATATAATTATATTTTCAGAATGACATAATTTTTTTTCTCAAACGTAGTCAGTGGGGTAAAACGCCCCCAGGGGGCAATGGGCAATTACAGTAGTTACTCTGTTCTGAACATCAAATCCTTTGTTTATCCATCAGCTATATTCTAACTAGTTGGTTGAATAAAAATATTTGGATTTTATATTTAAAAATGACCTCAAGTTAGCATCAGGTAGCTAGTTAGCTAGCCAGTTAGCATCAGCTAACAAAATGTTTCAAATAGGCTATTATAATTTTGTAATTCATAATTATTAATTATATTATTTTTAATTTTAAGCTAAAACTGCCTGTACTCTGATTCTGCTGTAAATGTTTAGTCTAATAACTTGAAAACATTTTTCATACTTGGTTTATAATTTATGCCATTGTCACTGAAACTATGATAACTTTTTCGGACACATTTAACTTGTTTCACCGAAAAAAAACTGACACAATCCTTAAGGGGGGCGTTTTCCCCCATTCTACTAATACATCATTAAAATCAAACATATCTATTAATGTTATTTAAGCTAACATGGACTAACAATAAACAGCTGTATTTTTATTAAATAATGTTGACAGATATACTGTAACAATGTATTGCACATTATTGTTAGTTAATGTTATTTGCACTTTTCAAATATCTCAAACGCCTATAAATTACATAAGCTTACACTAGAAATATTAATGAGCCAGAGTACGCTCCCTGCAGGAGAACTTAGATTCTCAAATACAATGTAAGTGTACTAGCGCCTCTAGTTTGTTCTTCAGCTCAATAAAGACCTGAGTAGCGCGTGCGCGTGTGTGTAAACTAGCGGCCTTTTCCACTTGGTGACCGACGTTTGTGTTTTCTATCAAGAAAAATCACATTGTACATATTGTAAACATAAACAGGTAATTCATTTAATTCTAGAAGTAGCAAAAGACCTTTGGTGACGGTCATACCGCTTCATTGTCAGTTGTTTGTTGACGTTACATGTAAAATATAGCCAGCTAGCATGCTAGCGTTAGCGGCTTCGCCAGCTTTTAATAACAATATATATATATAATCTCACGTGAGCTGTAAATCTTAATACTGCATTCAAGTTGCACAAGCTGAGTAACTGATAGTCTTTGATGTGCGTTTATAATTACATTATGAAGAATTTACAGAATTGACATGTATGTGAAGTTAGCCTGAGAGGCTTTAGCCCCTTGGCTATCAACGTTACTTTTTCTTCAGTTTGTTACCGAGTAGTCAAATATGTTATTATGCACTTACAATGTAATGGTCAAGCGTTTCAACCACTATTATACAGTTTTGATGTTATTTATGTAGCAAACCCAGTCCTCTTTTACTTGGAAGCTGACCGTGTCAAACTTGTTTAATTAAGGTTAACCTAGTTAACCTGTAGCCCATAAACAACTTTTCCTGTAAGTGTTTGGACACTTGGTGTTCAGTAAAGACAGTTAACTAGTTTCGTTAACAATATGACAGTTGTATTGTACAATGATTGACACATGACTTAAGTGCCAGATTTTTAATGTACAGTTACTGCAGTTCATTACATGCATAAAATCTATACAGTATAAATTATGTAGCATATTGTATTTGGCATGTGATTTTCCATGGTGCAATGAAATTTTCTGTAAGTTTAAAGATTAGTTCAGATAAGGAATGGCACTGTATGTGGCAGCTAAGTGTGTTAGTTGGGTAGGTTGGTTGATTTGTACCCTCTGTGTCCCATAGCAGCAGCCCTGCCCCGACGCGCCCCAACCCCAAGCGGAGCCGTCATGTGGCAGGAGGCCCGCAAACATGAGCGCAAACTGCGCGGGATGATGGTGGACTACAAGCGGCGTGGAGAGAGGCGCAGAGAGTACTATGAGAAAATCGTAAGTTGAGAAACGAAAGTTTGTGACCTTGACTGCATTTTAGTTTTTTGAGCACAGCTTAATCTGGGTCCTGGACAGAAGTTTTAAATGAACAATCACACTTCTCTCATTCTGTGTAGAAAAAGGATCCAGCCCAGTTCCTGCAGGTTCATGGCCGGGCATACAAAATCCACCTGGATTCAGCTGTAGCCCTGGCAGCTGAGAGTCCCCTCAACATGTATGTAACTAGCATACGGATCAGTGATTTGGGAAGAAATCTAATTGTGATTTTTCTGAAAAAAAAAAAAAGTTTGCTGTGCACTATATATATATATATATATATATGCACACACACATTGTGTATACCTTCTGATCTTTTATTCTTTTATTTTAAAAATTTACAAAAATCTAACCTTTTCATTGGAGAATAAGAATTTAAAATGGGAGGGAAATCTCATTATGAAATAAATGTCTTTCTCTAATACACATTGGCCACAATTAATCATACCCTTTTATTCAATACTTTTTGCAACCTCTATTTGCCAAGATAACTAGAGGTCGACCGACTGATCGGCCGGCCGATTAATCGGCCGATTTTTGGCATTTTTTAATTAATCGGCATCGGCCGATTGTGATGCAAATTAGGC
>JAFVLL020038153.1:0-29462 GCA_021397915.2 Tor tambroides
TATAAATATATACATTTTCTGCCCCCATGTCTTGAATTATGTGATAATTCTAAATGCATTTTATTAGATTGAATCATGCAGTGAAAGAACACACTATAAATGCGCACACGCACTAGTCTAAACTTCACGTAATGAACGCATGCACGCTGTAGGGGTGTTTTGAATGATTTTTGCAAAATACTCGATAATGCCATATCCCACATCGTTAAAACAATTACGACATTATCGCAGACGATATAGCCTATATTATACACCCCTACCGCTGAGGCATCTCAGATGAGAAGATCTGTTATCTTGGCTTTCTATCCTTGCAGCACCAAAGCAGAAATAATTTAAGTAATTTTACAACTTCTGTTATTGGAAAAATACCGAGGTCCGGACCTCGGGGACCTCAATGGTGGGTACGGCCCTGTGGCCATTTCAAATTTTTGATTCTGTTCGGAACTATAAAATTTGATTTCGTTTCTGGTTCTGTTCCTGTCAAAATTTCGTTTGGTTCCGGTTTTCGTTTTCGTTCCTTGAACCGGTTCAGAGCCCTGTTATTAAGTGATAATCTGCCCCATGTACAATTTGTACGGAAAGGTTTTTGATTTTTTTACTGCCTCTATAGTGTTCGTTTTAGCTGGAATCTGCAGTGAATTGTATATAGAGATAGGTTTTTGATGTTTTGCAAAAAAGTCGATAGAGACACATATTTCCAGTGAGCCTATGTTGCAACTTACCCTATATAGAGAGAGAGCAAATACACAAGCACTTCCTGTATTATCTTGATTGCACATGTATTGCTGTAGACAGTGAAAGGCTTATGCTTCAATACTTCAAACTATAGAAATCTAAAGCCACTTTGTAATGTCTATTCAGTAGTTCATCTGCTGCAGTCATATAATGTTAAATTATCTTTATTAAGGTTTCTTTCGTCAGCAGATATAATTGTGACTGCTGTGCATATTATGTAATTAATTGGCATGTCATATAATTAATATTGTTACATTTTTTGATTGACCACCCTAAAATAAATAAATAAACACGTGTGAACATGCTCTATGTATGCTTTCTGGAGCTCAGCAGAAAATTAATGTGTGATCTCTCTTTGGTAGTCTCAGCAAAAACAGTTTTTAACGTGATATTACTGGGGGAAACAGCTGGCAGCCCATCCCCCACACGCTGAGGGAGAGTGGGAGAGAAAGAGAGAGACCACATGCTTTTATACAAGCCTATCTCTCTAACGTTGCTCTCGCATGCCACTCACATGGAGAACATTTGCCTGCCCTTCATGATCCAGTTTATATTCTCGTTCAAGCAAATCCCAAGGACTCTCATTTACATAGTCTTCTTAGTTACACAGATTAGTGTAATGAAATAAGTTCATTATTCAAAGTTACAAATCAAACTGGTTTTTCATGAAAATGTGAGTTCCCAGTGTTTACGATAGTGTTAAGAGTGGTTTCAGTGGCATTGCTAAGGTGTTGCTAGGATCTTTTGAATGGTTGCCTGGCTGTTGCTTACTACCTGAGTCAAAAGACAGCCTCAGGTTATTGTCTATAATAATAAATCTATGATTTTTCCACAGGTTTTATCAGCCTCTGGATGACAACTGCACATCTGATTGCTTTAAATAGTTTCAATAAGCCACACAATTTAAGGTATAATTCATGTTTAGAGCACAAAGTATGTGGATTGAATTACACACTAAAGCTTCAGGCAGAAAGAGCAGAAGAAAAACTACATTTCCA
Organism: Tor tambroides; assembly: GCA_021397915.2. Taxonomy (NCBI): domain Eukaryota; kingdom Metazoa; phylum Chordata; class Actinopteri; order Cypriniformes; family Cyprinidae; genus Tor; species Tor tambroides. The sequence continues at coordinate 1,734 of JAFVLL020038153.1, forward strand.
AAGAAAATGCAAGTGCTGTTTGCTCTGCGCCACACTGCTGAGGTCTGCCCATAGTCAAAAGAACCCATCCCCATATGTCTAGATATTCTGGTGCCAAGATATGGCTGGGGCCCCCATGGGCTCAGAGTTGTTACACTCTGTCTATGGGATTTTTATGCTTGTTTTATCATCCGCCGGGTGAAAAATGTAAGACTGATCGCTTAGAATAGTAATAGCATACCTCTCCACTATAAGCTTTGCAATTTAAGGTATCATCCATGTCTGTAGCACAAATGTTGTAGGAATGAGGCTGTGGCTAGGGTGCTTTAGGTGGTTACTAGGCAAGTGATAGGCAGGGGTGTTGAGGTGGCTATTGGGGTGTTGTTAAATGTTTACCAGGCTGATTTATTTGGTTCCTTTTAAGGTTTTTGGATGTTGCAAGGGTATTGCTTAATGGCTGACGACCCAACATAAGTCTATTTTTATGTATTTGTAAATCATAATTCTAATTCTGAGCCTGAGAGATGCTGTGTAATCATTCATGTCTGTAGCACACATAGCTTGGGACAGAAGAAGAAAAGAAACAAACGTTTATAATCTTGCTCATAGAAATGCTCTGAAGAGCTCATCTATTATTATTGAGAAATAATAGGGCTCAATTTTATTTCTTTTCACATAAATTGTTACAGTGCAGATTATCTATTAATGAACATGCAGTTATTTACACAATACTATGGTGCATGAATTGTAAACTAATGCAATTTGACTTTGCATCACATATCCAGTTCGATATGTATGGCTTTTCTGACATAGTAAAATTGCTTAGTCGCCCCCTGGTACAGCATCGCACTTGCGATACAGAGTGCTCTGGTATGAATCCTATGAAACACAAATCATGATAAAAGAGTTCAAAGACTTTTGGAAGCAAACTAAAATGGTATGATTGCTTCAGCAAATGAGTCTTTATCTCACCTTTGCTCTTCTTAACATTATCGGTTAGGTTTAAGCTAGGGTTTAGTGTAGGTTGTATGTTATTTTCAAATACAACACAGCATTGTACAACATTTTATTAAAGTGCTGTGATACGAACAGCACCAACATATTTTAAAAATGCTAGATTCATGTACATCTGTTGCAGAGAAAACTAAACACACCTTTAGCACCACTCATTAGACATTTCACATTAAAAATGTCATGAAATGTACGAGAAGCAACATAATATCATTTTTCTGAAATGCCACCACAGGCATGTATTTTCAATGAGCTGCTCATGCTGTTTCATTATTTAGCATTGAGAACTCCTAAGAAAGATCAGAGTAGACGTGAAACAAGCATTCTCAGTCATGCTGGTTAATGACAGTTTTTAAATATTTGCATGTGAGATTACTTATGGTCTTTGGGCCAGGGGGAATATTTACATCACACCTCTTAACAGAGACTTTCCAAAGCCTCATACAGTGTGGAAAATGTGCAGACATGTTTGTGAAATATTCTTTAGCAGTTATGAACATTCAGAGGATTTTCTTTTTGTACATACAAACAAATATGATGATGATGATAATAATGACAAATATGTCAAATTCATAATATAAAAAATGGTTTAGTTTATTTTTATCACATAGCCGCTAGTGTAAGCATAATTTAAGTTTAGAGTGAGGAAGCGTTTTTATTTTCCAGATCTCCAGGGGCCAATAGCATGTTTGTCTTGCTTTCATTATAAAGCCCATAATATGAACTAGGGGTTTATTTATTTATTTACTTATTTTTAATTTTTTAATTTTTCATTTTTTGTAATCAAGGCAGTAATGATGTTGTTGTTCCACTATAATATTTCAAACATGATAGGAAGATATGTAATCTTTCAGTTTTAGGCATTGCTAGCCTTCATATAGCCTATACAAAATTAAAAACAGATGATGATATAATCTACACTATATCGTATAAACGCTTAAATGTCTTCTTCTTAATTATGCATGTTAAAGAGAATGTTTCACTGCTTATTAAGCTTCTTTAAAATAATGGCTTTTGCATGTCCACAGTGTACTAAGCAAATTGCAAGATAACTGTAATAATAATCATATCATTCACACAGCAGAATTACACTTATCATCCTGATATTTAAACCTCTCATAATATACTTCATGAAACATGCAGCTATCTCTTTTAACTCTGTACTTATCAAAATGCCATCCGCCTTCACATAATAAGCTGGGCTGTGAGAGTATTCACAGTATGTCTCCTCAGAGGAGAAGAGACAGAAATTGTACACAAGCCCGGTGATAATGATATACGCAGCATGCAGGATTAATTGCACCTCAGCTTCATTGAAACCCTTCCATAACACTGTAACCATCCTTTCTAAGAAGAGAGGAGGCCCAGGCAAGGGTGCACTGAAACCAATTATAACATTCATTTTGCGCTTCAGTTATTTAAAAAGTCATGCATTAATTACGCAATGGAAAAATATGGCTCATTATTTCCACTTTGTAGTGATGACTTCTCTCTTCAGGCTACAAGGGATTAAGGCTCCTCCAGCCTGTTGAGAAGTCATCAATGCAGAGTTTAAAAAAAGTTAGCAATTTTTTTATTAATTAATGAATACTTTTATTCATTAATTTGTTTTCTTTTGTTTGTTTATACTTGAGAAATTTAAAGCTGCAGCCTGGTCATTCACACCAACAATAGTAGGCAAAATTAATGTAGCGTTTTCTAACATGAGAAATTTGAATGTTGGTTTGATATGGTGTCCTGTAGCCTTTCTATGCTCCTGTCAGACAAGCTTGATAAACAGGTACTTGTTCTGGCTTTAGAAGTTACGTAACCTCTGCGGGATGTGGTTACGTATACACTAAGCCAAATGTTGTATTCTCAGCTGTATGAGATAAATAACCTCTTGACCCTTAATTACAGGGCTTAGGTCCAAGTTTGAGTCAACATAGCAGTTACCCCCACATAGCTGCTGATGAGAGGTAGTTTTTTTAGATAGAGCAACTTGGCAACAGTGTAGGCTGTTTTTCAGCAAATGCAATTGAGAACACAAAGAAAAGAGAGGGAAAGAAAAGAAATTAAACACAAGAAAAGAATAACTGAGAAAGTGTGAAAGTTATCTATCTATCTATCTATCTATCTATCTATCTATCTGTCTGTCTGTCTGTCTGTCTGTCTATTGTTTGTCTGTCTATCTATCTTTCTAGCATTCTGTCTATTATTCTATTTTTTCTGTTGATTGAAATTCTATCTATTGTGTCTATATATACATATTATGTCTATATAAACAACGATGGATAGATAGATTGTACTAGTCTTAGATCTAGTTTATTTTTTCAGTTTGGCCATGAAGGTTTATCAAGAAGTCATGATCCAATAAGAAATAATCTGATTTTTCCTAAATTACTACAGCATATACACTTACTCTTAGGATTGCCCAAATAGCAGTACTAGTGATCACAAACAGTTAACACTTCCACACACAGGTCATGCTCTATCTGCCTAGCATCAACACATTGACTTTGGCAGTTCACAGGCTGATATGTCTGCTAGTGAAACCTTTCAGTAAGGGGCTTTAGTATTTATCACTCCTGCTGACTTAGTAGTTTCTGGTCAATGTCTATACCATAACACTGGAGAACAAACCCAGGTGTGATCACAAGTCCCCACTGAGTTATCACACCAAGATAGGAAAGCAGGTTAAAGCTTTAACATTATCTGCCTACTGGGGTTTCCTGAGCTCAGAGGAACATTTTTAAATAATTGGAAGGGAAAGGCACAAGATCAATTTTGAAACCACTAGTATTATTTTACAGTTACATCATTGTGGTCTATTGGACCCCAAACACAAAGACTGTAAAATTAATCTCACCAGAAAAAGGGTTAATAGTAGCCTTTTATTTCACTATGCATATGTTAACTAATATATTCACTGCTCAACTGTTCTACAAGACAGTTAATTAAGATAGCAGTTCCAGAGGAAATGCCTCGGGAAGTTTCTAGGCTAAACTGCAGAGATGTCTTCTGCTGAAAGATTCATAAAGTCTTTTAGAATGTCTTATGACAAACTGCAAGTGTTTATAAGGACCACAGAGCACATTAAAATATACTGAAGACCACTGAACAATGAGAATACTGTATATGCTTGTTGCGATGATTGATATATAGACTTGTAACAATTTGTTTATGGGAACTAGCCGCTCATTACAGATTTGTGGAGTCATTATATAATTTTTTACAGGATATGTTACAGTGAAAGAGCAGTGTGAATTGTTTGTGCCTGTGACCGTTTGTACATTTGTATAACATTGTTTTCTACATTTTATACATATAATTTATAAAGATGATCCCGCACACTATAAGTCCATGCTAAATATAGAAATTTATTACAAAAAACAGCGACGTTTCGGTCTTGATGAAGGTCAGTGGACCGAAACGTCGCTGTTTTTTTGTAATAAATTTCTATATTTAGCATGGACTTATAGTGTGAGGCATCATCTTGATTAACTGGATTCCACATCGTTGTTGGAGTTTTTTCTTACGCACCTATTAATTGCTCAGGTGTGCTGAGTTTGTGTTGATTGAATACATATAATTTATGAAACGTATTAATGCAAAAAAGTACGGTGGCCGAGAGTGCTCAATGCACTGCAAATAGAAAAAACACCTGCAAATTAAGAAAACAACTTTATCAATTTGACGACATGCGCTACAAATGCTCACAACACAACCAAATAAAGAAATGCGCTGCAAATACTCATAACACAACCAAACAAAGAAACGCGCTGCAAATAAATTTCTTTATTTGGTTGTGTTGTGAGCATTTGGAGCGTGTTTCTTTATTTGTTTGCGTTGTGAGCATTTGCAGCACCTGCTGTCAAACTGATGAAGATATTTTCTTGATTCGCTGGTGCTTTTTTTATTTGCATGTGTTCTCTCTCGGCCATCGTAAAAATAATAATAAAAATAAAAAAAGAATACAAAATAATACAAATTAAATACGCTCTTGTAGAAAAATTTATAGAGTACATATAAAAATGTTATATAAAAATAAATAAAAAAATAATGTGATGTATTGTCAAGTATGGTGAACCATACTCGAAATTGGTGCTCTGCGTTTAACCCATCCAAGTGCACACACACAGCAGTGAGTAGTGAACAAATGCGCACACACACACACACACACACACACACACTGTGAACACACACCCGGAGCAGTGGGCAGCCATTGCTCCAGCACCCAGGGAGCAATTAGGGGTTCGGTGCCTTGCTCAAGGGCACCTCAGTCATGGTCTCGAAGGTGGTGAGAGCACTGTTCATTCACAATCCCCACCTTCATTTCCTGCCGGTGTGGGAATCGAACCGGCGACCTTCAGGTTACAAGCCCGACTCTATTCTATTTTCTAATCTTTATTATTAATGCGACCTACATACCTTCATATATTCAGTCAGCTAATAGTTTAAAGTGAGTAAACTAGGTTGTACAAAGCTGTATATCTGAAAGGAATGTGAGCGTTTCCTTTTATTCCTTTTGGCACGATGGAGCAAACCTGACTGTCTGCCAAAGAGTTTTGTTATTTGCCTGAGCATCACACATATCTCACCATTCCAACCAGTAAAGGCACGCCTGGACAGGGCTGTTTTGCCTGCTGCCTTACAAGGTCTTGGGAGAGTTGGAGATCCTGAGAAGTACAGCCGCACCAAGTGGCATGAGGCACGAAAAGCTTGTGCTAATATGTTTGGAATTTAGCAGGACTGTTCTCAAGGCCAGGAATCTCAGCTAGAGTTGCTGTCTGTGCATTCTTCTCTGCTTAACACACGCTGATACTTGCAGACAATTGTTGATTGCATTAAACACTTCTGATGATATCAGTGTTAGATCTGGTGTAGTCTGGATTTGTGTATATTTGTCCTGTATATAAAAGACAAAAATGGAGTGAATGCTGAAGGAGCTTAGGTGTGGACAAGAATCCATCCCAGATGTGATAATTCAACCAAAAATTATCTTTCTCTCATTATTTACTTGCCTCATCATTCCAAACTTGAATGACCTTTTCTGTGGAACACAAAATGGATACTTTTAAAGAGTATCTTAGTATCTTTTTGAAATCATGAAAGTAATTGAGGACTGTGGCCTTATAGGCTTCAAAACCTCTATACATGTGGTCTGATATGAATTGTGAAGTTTATTTAAAAACCTCTAAAATTATTTGAGAACTTTTATTTGATAAAAATTGTCAGTTTGTGTATCACAGATAAAAGAAAGTCATATGGGTTTGGGACAATATGAGGGTGAGTAAATGATACAGAATTTTTAATGACAGTGAGTCTTTTTTATTTAAAGAAAACAATAACTTAATTCAGCATGCACTACTCTTTAAAAGTTTTTTAGGTGTTTTTTTAAAAAAACAATTTTGTGAACAATGATGTGAACAATTTTTTTGAATTGTCTTTAGAAATAATTCTAATATGCTGATTTTGTGCTCAAAAAACACTTCTTATTATTATGAAAGTTGAAAAGAGTTGTGATGCTTAATTTTATCCAGGATTATTTGATAAATAAAGTTCCAAAGAACAGCATTTGTTTGAAATCTCTCTCTCTCTCTCTCTCTCTCTCTCTCTTTGTAACAATGTAAAAGTCCTTACTGTAACTTTTGATCAATTTGAAGCTTCCTTGCTGAACAAGTATTATTTCTTTAAAAAGAAAAAAAAAATACTGACACCAAACCAGGTAGCAATTATTATTCAAATATTGAAAAAAGCTTTGATAAAAGGAAAATTGTACCTTTTACACACATTACCTTCAAGACATTTTGGTGATCTAAATCTGATTCATATGCAAACTTAATAAAGCAAGTAGTTACACTCAAATTTAATAAATCAGAAGAGTTACCTACTGCATTTTTAGTAGATTTGCTTCCATATCTCTGCTATGCAATAACCCATAAGTGTCTTCTCTGCATTCTTAAGCACTTTTTAAACACTATTTCCCTGAGCGTTTGGGCTTCCAAAAACATGAGCAGTCAGCATATTTGGAGCAGGTCGTGAAGAACTCAAGCGAGAAATCTATGCATTTAAAGAGAGATCTTAATCCCATCAGGCCAGACCCCCTGAGCGGATCCAGCTAGTCACATGACTTGATATTGCTTTTGCCGTGTGGACCAGACATCTATTTGAAGGATGGCTCTCACATTATGAATGCTCTGATGTTGGTGTAGCATCACCGGATGCATTAATTTGATCTTGCTAATAGTTTATCTTATCTGAAATTCAACTTGCTTAGCGATTCAGATAATTTGGAAGTCCTCCTGATTCTCAAAGTCAACTCGAATATTTGTCAGCTTGATTTATTTCAGTTTGCCAGGGAAGGCTGGAAAAATGCACAGTTTCACAGTGCTAGATTCATGTGAATATTTATATTCATGCTTTTCCATTTTTGTTATAATGCAAAAATGTTCATGTATTTTTTATAATATTTAAAGAGCTGAAAGGTGAATAATTACAGTAACCAATAGTCACTTGACATTTTATGTAACTGTTAATTCACTTAAAAAAAGAAAAGAAATGTGCATTCTGAGCGGTAATTTGTTTCATTTCACCCCAGCACACCAAACAACAGGCGCAACATTTTCCTCTCAAATTAATCAAACCAATTATACTGAATTTATAAGGCGCTACTATAAATAAGTATTTAAATACATTTAGAGCCCTGACACTTTCCCCGTCTTGTAATTTTACACTTGAGAGACAAGCAGCTTATTTGAATAAACAAATTAATTATTCCCAAGTATGAAGTATTTGATTATTCACTGCAATTGTTGCCTTTTTTGCACAAAGCTTTACCATTTCTTTGCCTTGCTGTATTTTTCTTTTGCCTATGTCTGTGACGGAAGATGTGATTTTTAAAGTAATTGAACATTGCGTGGGGTTATGGCCAATGCATTCAGCTGCATGATCAAACACAATAGCTCATAAAGTGTGTGATTTAAACTGTGAATGGTTCGTTATAGATCAAAAGAGCACATTGTCGAAAAGGAATGAAAGAGCTGCAGTGTTAGTGCTTGTAGTAGTGGACAAGATTTTTGGTCAGTGATTTGCACGCTATTGCATAATGGTAAGACTAACAAAAATGCTAAGAGAATCTGTGATAACTTCATTTTGTTAATAAAGGCAGTCTACCATATGCCATCAAGCATTATATATGCACCACTGCTCAAAAGTTTTAAATAATTAAGATTTTTAAAAATGTTTTAAAAAGAAGTCTCACATGCCCACCACAGCTGCATTTATTTGATCAAAAATACAGCAAAAATTGTAATATTGTGAATTATTATTATTACAATTTAAAATAGCAGTTTTCTGTTCTATATTTAAAAAAAAAAAATCATTTCTGTGAAGGAAAAGCTACATTTTTAGCTGTTGCTCCAGTCTCAGTGTCACATGATCCTTCAGAAATTATTCTAATATACTGATTTAGTATTTTTGTGGAAACGATGATACAATATAAAAAAATGTATTAAGGAATTTAATGTCTCTTATGGTGTTCAACGCTTATGAATTGTGTGAATATGAATTGTTTATTTAAAACTACCTAATTTACACATTTTTACACGTGTATTTGTTTATTAAATTATTGTGTTAAATTATTATATTAAATAAAAATTCTGTCCTTAGTATATATAAAAGGCAGAATTTCTATTTTTATTTTCAGATCTCATAATAGCAGAGCGATAACGTCACAGGTTAAGGAGTTTTCATATTTTCCCTGCTGTATCTTTTCTTTGGAAATAATGCTAATAGTGTTGTTTTAATCATGTTAGGGAATGCTCTGGGTCAAAGAAACATGAGACAATAAGCCTGTGAGCACTGAGTGTTCTGATTAGTGAGGTGTTTACAAGCACTGCCGCCCCAGGGAGTGAAGACACTAGTTATGGTAAATGCTTAAGGATTTTATTCATGCCTGAGATTCGCTCTCAAAATGGCATCGCCTCCAGATTTATTCAAGTAATTTTCCAACAAGCATGCCGCATACAAATTAAAAATGCTAGGCATTTTTCACAGTGCATTATTTTATGCTAATTTAATGACCAGGTTTATAATGATATTAATGCTATGCACATATTTGGGGATGTGAACACCATCCTGTCAAAATTCCACAAGTAACTTGTTCTGTAATTAGCGATGCATGAAAACTGCGCTATGCATGCATGAAACGATGATGACATCTCGGTTTACTTGGCCACATGGTTTATTTTCCGTTGCGCTCCATGTTGTGTTGCACACACAGCGTAATATGCTTTGCCGGTGAGTGTGAGAATATGACATTGCTAATATCCCTTTAGTTGATGATTACTTGGATTATCTTTTTGGAAAGCCAGATGCTCAGTTGCCATGGTGTGGCTCTGTGCCTGGACTCTGCAGTGCAATGGGCAAGTAGATGGTATCAGCAAAGAGTGTGCTTGTGTGTGTGTGTGTGTTTGTGTGTGTGTGGCTGCTTTGTGCACTTGGCACAGTACCGCTCTTGGCTAGCTGTTTACCATACTGCTTTTCAAATGCTTATTAAACATATTTTATTGCTGTTTTGTTTGCGGAAGAAGATCGTAGAGTGATGCTCATTCATTTCAGTAATTAAACAGTGTGAACTGGAGCAAGAAAAAACATTATTTTAGCTGTTCACACTTCACAACACTCTGCTGCTGCTATTACAACAAATAATGGTATTCAGCACTTTGAATGTGTTTAATTGCATACTTTAAATAAGAAGCAGTGCATAAGAAAATGAATGCATTGATGCACACCCCAAAATGAAAATTTGCTGAAAATGTATTCACCCTCAGGACATCCAAGTTGCAGATGAGTTTGTTTCTTCATCAGAGCAAGATGTTTTTAAACTCAAACGAGTCCTTTTTTTTTCCACTGAAAAAGTCATCTAGGCTGAATCGGGAGAGAAATATGGACAGATCACACACTGTTTATAAGTGAAAACAGTTCTAAACAAATAAGTCTGTGGATTTTGATGCGAGAGGACAACAGGAAGCTTCACTATGGATTAAGGATTTGCTTTTGGCCAGAAGAGACAGTAAAAACTGCATAATGATGCCTTTGTTTTTCTTACAAACATGTTGTAACAAACTTACAACATCTTTTCACTTCACAAGACTAATTAATTGAAGGGCTGGAGTTGTGTTGATTACTTGTGGATTTTTGTGATGTTTTTATCAAGTGTTTGGACTCTCATTTTGACGGCACCCATTCACTGCAGTTAGAAGTAGTTTGTATAAACATTGTCTCATTTTTATTCACTAATAATTGTGTAAAATTAATATATGTAAAAAAAAAAATTAGAAAATTTGGTTGTACGTTTCAGTCAGTTCTACTTTTAAAAATAATTTTAAACATTCACACAAAAGTTTAAAACGTGTATACACAGTTTAAAGTGAATGAAGCCCATTGTATAGAGATTAACATGGCAGAAATGCTGGGAACAAATCAATTTCATGTCACAAATCAGGAGCTGATGTGGTGGTGTGTGTTTTGGACATGTGTGCCATATGTTGTTTATTAAATCTGTCATGAACAATGTAGGAAAAACACATGGATGCACCGCAATATATGAGCTATTCAGCATTAAATATGCATGTGTGAGACTGTAGAGAGATAATTACTGTCTTAGTGCAACAGAAGTGATAGACAGCAGCAGTCTTGCTTTTTTCCTCTGATGTGGAGATTTGCACCCATTTGTTAGTTTAATCATTGCCGTGTGCACAAATACTTTATGCTAAAATGAAAACAGCACTGAGTGACACTTACAAGAACATGTCAACTAATAACAAGAACATTCATAGTCATTACTGTAGAGTTTAAAGGAATAGCTCACCCAAAAAATGGAAATTAATGTTTGTTTCTTCATCGGAACATATTTGGAGAAATTGCATCACTTGCTCACTGAAGGATCCTCTGCAGTGAATGGGTGCCGTCAGAATGAGAGTCCAAACAGCTGATAAAAACATCACAATAATCCACAAGTAAATTACGCAACTCCAGTCCATCAATTAACATCTCGTCATGTGAAAAGCTGCATGTTTGTGAGAAACAAATCCATTATTAAGGCGTTTTAACTTTAAAACATTGCTTCTGGACAAAATATCATCTATAGTCCATAAAAATGCTTCTTCCAGTGAAAAAGTCAATTTCCTGTTGTCCTCTCGCATCAAAATCCACCAACATATTTTATTTAGAACTATTCTGGACTGTTTTCACTTGAAAAAGGTGCTTGATCTGTGCATATTTCTCTCCTGATTCACTTTCCATTGAAAACTTTCCATTGGACAAACTTTCCATTGGACAAAGCAATATTTAGAGGACTTGTTTGAAGTTAAAAATGTCTTAATGATGGATTTGTAATGTCATGCTTCATAAGACGTTCATTTATTGACTGGAGTCGTATTGTGGATTATTGTGATGTTTTTATCGGCTGTTTGAACTCTCATTCTGACGGGACCCATTCACTGCAGAGGATCCATTGGTGAGCAAGTGATGTAATGCTAAATTTCTCCAAATATATTTTGATGCATGCATAAAACTGAAACTTCAGCATTTGCTGAAACAACATTTATCATTTATTCTGTATCGTATGCTTTTGGTTAAATGAAAGTCAGGGGATCTGTGTTTTCTCTCATGCCAGGATCGTTCTGAGTGAGGTGATAACAGCAAGTTATCAATTGTAGTGAAAATGATCAAAATTTGGTGAGAAGCCGTGTAATATAAATATTGCAGTAATGATCTACTGGCTGTACATTATGCCTTACATAATGACTGGCTGACTGCACATTTAGCAATTACATATCGTATATTCGTTACATTCAATCCTGAGCTCGTTCACAATTGAGATGTGTGAAAGGCAGCCTTTCACTTCTCTCTGTAATTTCATGTGACAACACATTATCCGTTCAGTCATCGGCACTTTGCACTGATAAATGACTTTGGTCACCAGACATACGCAGTTGAATGGGAAATGAGACTTGTGGAGAACATTCTTAAGGGCTCTGCTGGAGACGTTCATTGATTGCCACTCATAATTTGCATATTTGCTGCTGCATATTTCTGTAACGTAATTGATCCCACAAAATTAAGACTCGTGGGATGATGTTATGTGAAGTGTTCACAAGTACAGCAGGTCTGTGCATGCATGCTTTAAACAGCAGCATGACTTTTTATGACTGTGATTCACATTTTATGTATTTGGATAATGTTTCTGAGGCTTTTTTTAGACATGCACTATGTTGTAGTTCTCTCACTATCGTATTGTCCTACGAGTCAAATAGACCACTTTTATGATGTGTTTTGACCATTTTGGTGCTACAGCGAGAGTGTGATTTTTGAGCTCATGTTTCTGTTTTCATAATAAGCTCACTCTGTGGTACGTCAAAGAGAAGGCATACAGCTTGCTGAATTATGTAAAAACCAAATTATAGTCATGCTCTTACCCCCTATTACGGAGGTCATCTTTTAGTTAGAATGAAATCATGGCTTATTAAAATGATAAAGGTAAGCAAATTAGTTTAAAATAGGCAATTTAATAAGATGTCAAGAGCTCGAGATTACAATAAGAGATAAACAACTATGATTACAGAACCATGTCTTCATTTATGTATGTCAAGAAATCTAATTAAATTAATTTTAGGCCATATCTTTGAGATACATATCCCATAGTATCCATGCATTTTGTGCATTCAGTCATCTCCTCCACTAGACGTGTGAGAAATACCATAGTTGCAGTATTTCTCAAGCTTTTTTTTTTTTTTTTTCCACGCAGTATCCACACAGCTCCATCAGTGTGATTCAAGTACTCTTTCATTGATCAGACCAGAATTATACTGTACTGGTTACCATTTAAAATAGTTATTTATATTGTTAAAGTGGGCATTTTTACAGGCTACGTCTACATTAATTTGCATACATTTGAAATGTTTATTTTCCTAAAGTTTCTCTTCCACACTGAACCATCAGAAAACGTTAAATTGCATGTGTAAAACCTCATAAAAGCTCACTGACATGATACAGACATAAGTTTTCACGCAATTCTTCTGGCAGGATCATTTCATTTACAGAAAATATCTCATCATTCACTGACACGTCCATGTCGCACTCACTCATGTTTGATCTAAAACGCAACTGCTCTCATGTTTTGCCACAGGACAGCAAGTGTATAAATTTTCTGTTTTTTTTAAGACTGTAATATGAAGAGTGTACAAAGTAAATATCTTTAGTAACAGTGAAGTGAATAGCACATAACAGGCACAATACAAAACATAGAAATCTATGGGTACAATATGCGTCACATGACTGAACATGGGTCATCATTTCAAAAGTCTCAGTTTTCACAATCCACTACAGTGCAATGCGAAAATGGCATTTTCAAATTTATCCACTTTGGAGAGCGTTTTCCAAAAGCTCAGTTTTCCTTGACAAAAACACCATCTCAGTGTGGATGCAAGGCTAAAACAGAGAGAAAAATATGCTCTTTCAAGCGAAAATGTATTAGTGTGGACAAGGCATTAAACAAAAAAAACATTTTTACTTAGGATAAAAATTCAGCAAGTGCCTTCTTTTCATTTAATGAGACACCTAAGCTTGTTTGTCAAGTTGTTTTTGTCAAAAAACATTCTCTGAGAAGGATCTAGCTATGAATTTATGTATAAACCAGATGCGTCATTTAGGGAAAATATTCATTTGCAGACTAGCATTGTGGAATCTGTGTCACCAAAGCTTAATTATAAAATATATCACCTGCAAATTAAATGCACTGCCATTTGTTAATGAGGACAAATATGTAGAAACATGTCTTTTAAGATATGCACAGCTACAAGTGTCAACCATGCAAATTGCTGACACAAACGTAAGGGAATTTCTGCTAAATCTTACTGTTTCTCTCCTTCCCAGGGCTGTCGACAACGTTCCAGGCACTGAAAGTATGTTAAGTACTACATCTCTTTTACAGTCTTACATGGATGTAGACAATGACAATTAGGCATAGATTATACACTTTGAGCATAGTGTGAATGACTGTAATGGGCTCCTTGACTTTCTCAAGGAGACATTTTCCTGCCATTTCTACATTTAAAACAGTTTCATATGCATTTAAAAAACACAATAATTATTTTAATATTTTTATATATAATATAATTATTATAACTATTTTAATAATTATTTTGATTATTTTCATTTTTTACTGGACTGATTAATTGGATCATCTTTGGAAATCATTTTTAGGAAGATGGATTATACTTTAGTTATATAAATATATAGATTATGTTATTAATCTGTTTAAAAAATATATATATATACACACACACACACACACATATATGTATGTATATATATATATATATATATATATATATATATATATATATTGTGACGAGTCGGCTGCCTCCCCCCTTTAATATCATCACCACCCCGTCCCTTATTCGCCGCCCTTCACCAGGCTCCCGACGGGAGTGGGTGTGTGAGAGAGGAGGGGCGCTGAAACTAGCCAGGTCTGGCGGCGTGTGATGAGGCACACCTGAACTGAATAGGGCCTCATCACCGCCGCCGTTTAAATGCCGAGCGCGCCTCTCCTCGGGAGACCTGTCTCTTCCTCGTGCATGCACGCTGGTGTCCTCGTGGGTCCAGGAGGGGAGCGTCGAGGGAGGAACTGCCGCACCCGTGACGGCTGACGGGCCAGGATGCCGGGCCGTGGAATCCCCCAGACGTGCCGCGGGCCGCAGGAGGTCGAAGCCGCTGGAAGAAGCCGCCGCCCCTCGCGCCCCGGACCGGAGAGGGGAGCGCGTGCGGCCGCCAGACTCCGCCCCTTACCTGGACCCTTCCTTTCTGAACATTGCCTTTCCTTCACAACCCCGAAGCACGTCGAGGACACCAGATTCCCCTTTATTTTGGACACTTTTCCCCCTTGGACACTTATTTTGATATTTTTTTTTTAATAAAAGCCTCTCCGAGGCCTGACGCCACACCCACTGTGTCTGTCGTTTGCTCCTCCCGCCACTATATATATATATATATATATATATATATATATATTGTAGCGTTTGGACGAATCAGACACACATTTAGTCATTATATTTAATGAATAATTCAGGAAACCCTCTCATTCCACAAACAAATTGTGAGGGTCTTTGAAACCGTCTCCTGGAAGAGCACCTAAAAGGCTCAGTTACCAGGGAAACCATCTGATAAGACTGTTTTGTGCTTAAGTATGTGAGATGCGAAGTGCAGACCCTTCTGAAACCCACTCCATGCCCATAAAAACAGAACTTTCCTCCTTGTTAATTCATAGAAAACCATTCTTTGAATGAACACACATATCTTTAGATCATTGTGTATATTATTACTGTTCTTGTATATGTTCTTGTGTATTGTATCCTGTTCTATGCATGCTAGCATTAGATCACTAGTTAATATCACTGATTCTATACTATGTTTGGTCTCTATCAATTCGTCTTCAGATGATCTAATTGTGAGTGTATATTATATGTCGATACCTATGCAACATGTATGTGTTCTAAGAATCTTTAGTAGTTTATATATCGACTTCCAATCCAGCTCATATGCAAATTACCATGTTCAGAGACAAAGAGCCGTAAAACTTTCCCTCCAAAGTTCAGGACTCCCATTGGCTCTTTGACTCCCCAGCGGTGTGACCTCTATAGCAGATTAAGCTCTCACTTCAGTGACGCCCCCTGCAGTCTGCGGTTCTGTTAGCTCCTCAGAGGAGGAAGATGTGAGCTAAAACTCTTCTGAACACCTTAAGTTTTGTGCCAGGCCTTGCGGCCTTGTCTTTCCATTCAACCAAGCTCCTTGGACCTCAGCAGATCTCTTTCTTAGCTCTTTTTCCACTCACTACTTGGAAGAACATTTCTACCTCAGAACATCTTTGGAATTCATCACTCTTCAACCCGGAAGAACGTGATCGGGAGTCCAAAACCTTGAAAACCATTAAGACTTTCATCTGAGACTGCATTCCGGATACTCGTCACAACCAAAGCAATGCAAGTATTGTACATTTAACTAAACGAAACAGAGGTTATTAGTACAAGTTATAGACCCCGTTATAAACGGCGCTGATGGTTTACTCAGGTGGTTAAATGACTTTCCCCTAACTGCATTCTCTGGCTTTCCTGATGGTTTCATCCATCAACTCTCATTAGCCCTTTCCCCACGTATGAGTGATTGTATGTTTGTTTGTTAGTTTGTTTGTTTGTTTGTTAGACTAGTCTGCGTTAGTGTTTGGTTAATAAAAGTTATGTGCACAAATTACATGAGTTTCTGATTCTGCTTTGCATATTAATGTCCCTTTATGATTTTGATCCTTACTACATGCTCTAATTCATTAATACTTAGAAAAGTATTTTCTGTGGCCAAGAAAATATCCTTTCTTAGAGTTGATATGAACTTAATGTTCGCTGGACGAACAGATTAGTTGATGGCAATTTAATTCTGCGACAGTTATTACTGTCAGCCGATATAAATAATTGTAATTAATCATAATTAATTGTAATTATTTATATACAATTCCCTTTTAAGCAAATTTGCTACAATATATATATATATATATATATATATATATATATATATACATACAGTGCCCTCCACTAATATTGGCACCCTTGATAAATCCGAGCAAAGGTGGCTGTGAAAATAAATTTGCATTGTTTATCCTTTTGATCTTTGTCAAAAAATTCACAAAATTCTAACCTATCATTAAAGTAAAAAAAAAAAAAACTGAAAGTGGGGAGAAAATCTCATGATAAAATAAATGTTTTTCTCCAATGCATGTTGGCCACAATTATTGGCACCTCTGGAAATTCTTATGAGTAAAATATCTCTGAAGTATATTCCCAATCACATTTACATTTTTTTTTAGCACACCAGGGAGACTAGGAGCATGACATCGTCCAGCTATGACTTCCTGTTCCACAGGATTATAAATCTAAAGAACACAAAGGTCAAATTCCCTTAATCATCTATCACAAGGAGTAAAACCAAACAATAAAGTTCTGATGTGCAGAAGAAGGTTGTTGAGCTTCACAAAATAGAAAGCTGCTGTAAGACAAAATCTAAAGCATTAAAAATCCACATTTCCACCATCAGGGCAATAATTAAGAGGTTCCAATAACTGAAGATGTTACAAATCTGCCTGGAAGAGGACGTGTGTCTATATCGTCCTAATGCATGGTGAGGAGGAGAGTTAGAGTGGCCAAAGACTCTCCAAGGATCACAGCTGGAGAATTGCAGAGATTAGTTGAGTCTTAGAGTCAGAAAGCCTAAAAAATATACATCAAACAGCCCCTACGTCACCACATGTTGTTCAGGAGGGTTTCAAGAAAAATTCTCCTCGCTCATCCAAAAACTAAATCCAGCATATTCAGTTGTCAGACACGACTGGAACTTCAAATGACACTGGCTTCTATGGTCAGATGAAACTAAAAAAAGAGCTTTTGGGCAGCAAACCATAGATGAGTTTAGTACAAACAGGGATAAAGACCCCATGCCCACGGTTAAATATACTGCTGGATCTTTATTGTTGTTGGCCTGTTTTTCTGCCGGAGGTCCTGGACATCGTGTTCAGATGCATGCCATCATGGATTCTCTCAAATATCAACAGATAAAAAATCTAAAGCTGACTGACTCTGTTAGAAATCTTATAATGGTCTGTGGTTGGTTCTTCTATCAGCACAATAATCCAAAACAAACATCAAAATCAACACAAAAATGGATCACTGAGCACAAAATGAAGCTTTTGCCATGGCTGTCCCAGTCCTCTGACCGACCTGAACCCTATAGAAAATGAGTGAGGTGAACTAAAAAGGAGAAGCACCAACATGGAGCTGTGAATAAAAAGGATCTGGAAAGATTCTGTATGAAGGAATGGTCTCTGATCTCTTATCAGGTGTTCTCCAAACTCTTCAGGCATTACAGGTGAAAACTCAGGGCTGCTATCTTGGGAAAAGGACATTGCAATAATTGGGTGCCAATAATTGTGGCCAATATGAACTAGAGAAAACATTTATTTCTGAGACCCCCCCACTTTCAATTGTTTTACTTCAATGATAGGTTAGAATTTTGTGAATTTTTTGAATGAAAGATCAAGAGGATAAACAATGCAGATTTGTTTTCACAGACACCTTTGCTCATATTTACCAAGGGTGCCAATATTAGTGGAGGGCACTGTATATACATATATACATAACCATAAGTTCTAATAAGTAAATAACTGGACTTTTCAATTGAATCTTCTTTGCAGTCTCACATTGGGAGTGTACTCTGTATGAAAAATATTTTCATGAGGGCGTTTGTAAATTTGTTAAGGAGTTATACTAGTATATGTTGCTTGTTGTGAATCTGTTAAGTGATTGCTTTAGGACATATCACTTTGTCTCTTCCACTGTAAAATAAATGGCTTAGAGGGAGGACGGCATGCTGCAGGGAAGCCCTGTCTTTGTTGCTTAGAGGCATCTATCCCCAAGCTGACACCAAGTCTGAATTACTCTACCAGTAGCTGCATGCTCTAGGAACGACTCCCCTGTGATCAGCTCAGTTTTTTTCCCTTTTCCCCAGTTTTCATCCTCTGTGATCAGTGGGTTGTCTGTGTTCAAATGGGTCTGACTCAGACAGTAGTGTGCTGCAAATAATTCTGTGCAGCAGTGATACGTCATTTTATCTTCATCTTGGATCCAGGGGGAAATTTACAAAACTGTATTTATATGTCAGTTCAGCATTACTTCACTGTTTGGCACAAAAAGAGCATCACAAGTCATTCTGTAAGGAAATTATGGTAAAAAAAGGAGAACCTTCAAACAGAACTTGTCCCAGGGTTCAAGTTGAGACAGAATTTGTGGCACAATGTTGATTGCCATAGAAAATATGTTTGACTCAGTTTCTTTTAGAGCATAATTCATGGTTACACTGGCACACTTCTAATGAAAGATGAAGCTTGCAAGTAAAAATGCATGAATGCATGAATTAAGTAAAACTGAGGGACGAATGAATTTTATTTTCTACATCAATTTTATTTATCTGTTGCGCTACAAAGTTGTCAGTTGCGAGAACTGCATTAATAATTCAGTAAAACCAAGGTATTTGATTTTATGTATTATTTCATCAGTGACTACAAAGTTTTTAGTTCCAATTAAAGAATTGGTCTAGTCAGTATTTTCTGCTGTAAAGTATTTTTATTTGATTTTATTTTCAAGCACTACAAAGTTGTCAGTTAAAAATGCATTACAGATCACATGATCCCCCATTTCTGCATTTGTTGGATAAGCTTTCTTCCTATTATCATTCCAGACTGAAGTGTTATTCCTTCTCTAATATTACTTCGGCGATGCCACAGACTTTACATAATAATAAAAAGGTCAGGTATCAAGTTTCTTATCACATCCAAACCGATGAAAATACATCCAAAATTAGCATATTCCTTTAGAAAGAAGCCAACCAAAGTGACATTAACAGAGTTTGTCAGAAACACGTGTTTTTGGTGCTGGCCTGTGCGGTTTCCTGAGCTGGACCATGCTGGCTGAGGAGCCTTTCCATGACACCCAGTGTGTCCAGATTAACCAGCTGTCCTAACATATGGTGGTCACCCATGGAAGAAGCTTTGCTTTTAGACTGACATTGGCATTGTTGAGCATCCCTGTTTGAATCTCATATAAACAATAGAATTTGATAGTAAGGACTTTTGATGTCATGACAGAGCAGTCTAAACACATAAAAGCTGGGAGTGGTCAGCAGCACCTTTTTTAAGGCGGGGTTTAATAATTACATGAAAATTATGTCTTATATAAGTCTGTATGAGTTTACAATCAAGCTTCATTTTGTATGGCACAGTGAGATCTTTTGTCTACTGTCTTTTTTTTTTATCCGATTGCTGAATCTTGTCAGCTAATTACAGTGGCAGCGTTTACCTACACTCCATCTGATTCTCACATTGTCTAATGCACCGTTCACATGTGAGACATGACAGAAGAATCTTTTGAGGTAATTGGTGCACATGAGTGATTGTTTCAGCTGGAGACTGATATATTTCTTCAGCTTTTCCTAAGCTGCTCATCATCAGATGTACTGTATTGTTACAATATACCCAGGCAGAAGTTGAGCATTTCCCAGAAATGTTTGTCTTTTGTGTATAAGCAAAGCTGTTCCCATCTTTAAACCATCTATTTCTGAAACATTCAAATGCTGTAACTAGTAATCTACTCAACAATGAACAATATTTGAAATGTTCAGTCATAGCAGCCACTCAAAATTATCCAGAATTTCACCTGAAGGAAAATAAACATTTATGTGAGTCAATATGAGCATTTGCTCATTGTTCGACCTCTTATCCATCCATTAGTATTGACCCTTTCATGCTCAATTTACACATTTTATCCCCAACTATTGATCTAATTTCCAGCTGTAAAATGTACTAATTATAATGTATTTACCAGAAGCACTATAAAGTCAACATATTTGTTTGTGTGAAGAGAGTATTTTTTATTTTTGATCATTTATTTTGTCTTATGGGGAACAACTTATTTAAATATCTTAAACCTTTTGAAGGCGAGTACTGAATAAAAAATAAGAACAATTTACACTGATCCTACTGTTCAAAAGTTTACACCCCCCTTAATGCATTGTTGTAATAGTTTTATTTGAGTCCCTCAGATGACCTTTAGTGAGAAAAGATGGATATCGACATCATACTGTATAACCACTGCTGGAAAATTGTCAAATATGCAGAAGATACTGGAAAAACGAAGAATGTGCAGGACCTGTAGAATTTGGTAACACATTAGTATAGGGACCAATTCTCACTATTAACTAGTTGCTTATTAGCATGCATATTATTAACATATTGGCTGTTTATTAGTACTTATAAAGCATGTTCTGCATGGCCATATTCTACATCCCTAATCCTACCTAATACCTAAACTTAACAACTACCTTACTAACTATTAATAAGCAGCAAATTAGTAGTTTTTTAAGGCAAAAGTCATAGCTAATGGTTTGTTAATAGTGAGAATTGGACCTTAAAATAAAGTGGGACCAAGGATTTTTCTGAAGACAGTTTTACTGTTTAGGACTAACAAGGGGATCATGAACAACTTTAACAAAAAAAAAACAAAACAAAAAAAAAACAGTCATGGATCATCCAGGTAACGACACACGGTGTTAAGAATCAATATACACTTCTGAGTTGCTTAATTTGTGTAAATTCTGTTATTTTGTCTTGTGCACTGTATGTAGATATCTGATATGCAAAACAGCTAAATTAACAACAACATGCAATTTTATGATCCCTCTTATTTAAACAAAATAAGAGCATTTTGCAGATTCTGCAAGGTTTATGTTTATGTAAGACCACAAATGTACTTAAGACAATGTTTTAGGGTGATTCAGCCCATAAAGATCTGTTGGGTGCTGGTGTCAGTTTTGCTTTGTATTCTGTCATGACTACATGAATATTTCTGTTTCAGCAACCTCTTCATCAGGCAGAAACATCGTGAGCGTCATGCTCATTTTGAAATCTAGTGAAGATACTTCATAGTCTGTGAAGAGGGTCTGGCCAAGACTTACATATTACCATCATGTGAGAATGTTATGAAAAGGTGACATTAGGTACGTCTGTGCTGAAGTCAAAATGACCTTTACAGAAGGGGTTAATATAGAAATCTATAACTCTGCAGTATTAACGGTTGTTGTATAATGCCAACTGATGGTTATGCAATATGCAAAAGAGGATAGACTGTTAGAACAGACAGGGTGTGATGATGGCAGGGGTTCTAAGTCAATTTTTCGACATGCCATGTTCCTGGAAAGTAGAATAATAAACACTCCAATAGTCATTTATCATGTTGTGGCTGCATTGCTCACAGACCTGGGCTCCTGGAGATAGATAAGTCAGGGAGGGAATTCTGCCATACTGTTCTCTCAGAAAAAAAAGTATGAAAAGACAGGAATAAACAGCAAAGTAGGTCAGTCCAGAAAACTGAATACTGTATTATGGAATGAAGTTGTTTTTGAGTTATTGTTCACAAAGAACAGCAAGTCCTTATAGAGGTACAAATCATTGTTTTGTTTTGTGTTCCTATCATGCTCTTGACTTAAAAAGTGGCCAGGCAATTATGGCTCCTAAATATATTGTTCTGAAATTATATTGATTTTCTTAAAGAATTAGTTCACTCAAAAAAGTCTCTTAAGCTTGTATGTCTTATTTCCTTATTTTGATCCTTGAAACTAAAATAATAATAATAATAAAACATGTTGTTTATTTAAAAAAGTCAATAAAAATAGTCCATTTGACTGCTGACTTTTGAAGCCACAGACAGATTTAAGTCACAATTCATTGACAGGTTTCTGTTTCAGTAGGCTATTAACCACTATAAAGTTAGTGAGGTGAACTCAAGAGACAGAACTCTTCAAATTATGAATGAATAATTCAGACTAGCTTGTGAACTGCAAGAACTGATTCATTTTCAAAGAGGCAACTAAAAAGAATGAGTCATTTATGAATCAGAATCAAGGAGAGCTAGGAAGGATGTCAGGATTTTCAGTTAATATAACAAGCATTTTATTTTGGTTGGGTAATCACAAAACTGTTGTATGACTTAAAAAGATTTGGTATATAGTACACAAATCACAAAACATGATGCTTTAAAAAAAAAAAAAAAAAAAAAAAAATTAGAACTTGACAGCCCAAGTGCTTTTTCACTTTATTATATTAAAAAAGGTGTAAAGAATATTCTTAGAATTAAAGAATAGAATATTTGAAATTAATTTTTTTTCAGTTTTTGAACAACATAGAGGTAAATAATAACTCAGAATTTTAATATCAAATAAAACTAGACTTTTACTAAAATATGAGTCCTCTATCCATATTATACTTTCTCTAGTGAAAAGTGACATCTTGTCTGAATCAGGAGCAAAATATGCAAGATCAAGCACAAAAACAGTCCAAAATAGTTCAGAAATTATGTTGGTGGATTTTGAACAGGGGATGGACTTTTTCCACTGGTGGAAGCATCATTATGAATTATGGAGTCATATTTTGTCCAGAAGCAATATATTAAAGTTAAAATGCCTTTATGATGTATTTGTTTCTTAGAAAAATGCAGCTTTTCACTTTACAAGACGTTAATTGATGGACTGGAGTCATGTTGATTACTTGTGGATTATTGTGGTGTTTTTATCAGCTGTTTGGACTCTCATTCTGACGGCACCCATTCACTGCAGAGGATCCACTGGTGAGCAAGTGATTTAATGTTAAATTTCTCCAAATCCATGCTGATGAACAAACAAACTCATCTACATCTTGGATAGCCTGGGTAAATTGTCAGCAAATTTTCATTTTTGGGTGAACCACTCCTTTAAAGACAAATAACTGTGCATTATGTCAAGAACAAAAGCACAGAGCTCAAAGCTGACTGCGTGCCAGCACCTTCATTAATAACAGTTAGAGCGGCATCAGGAAGGCTCGGTGATGAGCTCTTGTTTTAGCCGCCCGTTGATGGAGAAACAGCTGTAGAGCAGCAAGGGCAGGCAGGCAGGGGGTGGGCCTCAGCAGCTAGGCCAGATTCAGCCCTGATGGCTAATTAAAGGTTTGTGGCCATCAAAAGCGGCCCTACTTCCCTCTTCCTGGGAGCAGCCATGCATGGCGTGTGTGCCGTGCCAGAGGAGCAGTGAGGCAGGGGTCATCTCTGCCTCACAGCTGTGCAAGGCAGCCTCGCAAACTCGACGGGCACCCTGTCCGTTCCCGCTCTCCCGCTCCCCCCGTCTGCTGCCGGGAAACGGCTGTCGTCTGCAACTGTCTAATCATATATTAATTACTCATGATCAGTCGGCCTTGATTCAATTTCGGGATGTGTGGCAAGCCCAGCTAATGTAATAAAAGCTGATATCCGGATGCTTTGTATGCAGTGATCAGTTTTTGCTGGATGTAGTTGTTGCGCGTTTCTCCGTCTTTGCATTTTGGTAATGGTCACTTTTTGGCAGTGGAGCTACTCAAAAATGCTGAATAAACTAAAAAAGGGTGAAGTGTTTATGTGTTGAATAAGCAATGTTGGACATTGGTATTGGTCCAGAGCAGGAGTCCTGAGTCCTCAAAGTAATTAATTTGGGAAGCTATTCGCTTTTCAACACAATCTGTTTACACAGCATTTTAACAGCACAGTCCATAAACTGAATGGACAATACATGTAGATGGATTCTAAGAGAAAAGGATTGTGAGGAGTAAATGCAGCTTAGAGTTCATTTAGGATGTTGTGCAGTATCTATGGCTGATTCTGTTAAAACAAACTAAGGGAAGAACAGGGTGAAAAAAGAAAATGCTATGCCTAAATGACCAGTGTCAGTTAAATTTTGAGTTTAAGCACTTTGATTAAGATAGATTATACTGATTTTAACCATTTGTTGTCATTTCTGTTTTGGGTCAGTATGAAAAGATCCAATTCAAAGTTTTAATATGAAAAAAACAACAACATTGCATTCATTCATATTCATGTTTTTAACACTATTTTTTTATTTTATTTTATTTATTTTGTTAAAGGAAAAAGTCTGAATAACCCATGTCAGTTAAATGTATTGTAAATGTAATTTAACTGAGTTGGATACAATTGAGATAGAAGTGCACAAAAGCCTATGTTGAAATTATAATCCTCATTATTTGTAACTGAATGAATAATTGTAATGGTATTGCGTGGTGAGTGTGTTTGTATGTATATGCACAAATTTATTGAAACTTTTTTTTTTTCAATTTCTTATACAGAATTATCCTTCTTATTTACCCTTCTTCTTCTTATACAGATTAACCCTTTGTTATGGACTTTCATATTTATTATTCATACAAATTCATTTTGACATAACATTAGTAAATGTCTTAAATGTTTTTTTTTTTTTTGCACTTATAAAAGAGGCTTGGGATCTCTTGGACCCACAGTAAAACATCAGGATAAACTTTACTAACACAATGAATGCATTAAGAAATAACCTTAATTCAAGATAATAGACTTGTTTTCACAAATGATATCTTCTTTTAAAGTCAATTTATTTTGCTTTAAGGATGATTAGATATTTCACTGTTAAAAACAAGACAAAAATCCTGATTTTGGCACTGTATTCTTGGTAATCTTTCTTGAGGTTTCCCACAGCACGTTAAGATGAAAATTTGCATTAGGGACTGGTGCAAAGTGCAACTGGGCAATATGGATGTGACAGGTGACTGTGATCTCTGAATTTACATACTATGACCTGACTAATTTCATGCTCACAGTGGAATTAAAAATGAGAACAGCTGGCATTGTACCAGTTGAAAATGTCTGACACTATCAGAGGGTGTTTGTGGCAGTCAGACGGTGCCAGTCAGCTCTCTGAAACGGGCCAGTCTTCATGTGAACTGAGTGACAGGTGATGGAAGTGTCAGAGAAGTGAAACAACAAACTGAATTCACCCTCTCAGTGTGTTTGTGAACTAATGTATTATTCATCTGAAACACTGACAGACACAAGTTGGGTGATGTTTGAAAGCTGGGCTTAATTCATTTAAAAGGACAGTTCACCCAAAAATTTCAATTCTGCCATATTTACTCAGCCAATTTGATTTGGTTTTCTGTGGAAGAAAAAAAATTGATATTTTAAAGAATACTCATGCTCTTTTTTTAGTAACAGCATACAGGTTTGGAATGACATAAAGGTGAGAAAGTAATGACCATTTTTATTTTTGGCAGAACTATCTTTTTAAGGCTTGTCGATCTGACACAGCATTGGAGATTTCTGGAGCCCATCTCTCCTGAGCTCATTATAAAGTCTTTTTCTGCCCAAATGAATGACTAATGCATTGATAACATGCGGGCTAGTGCTTGAATGTGGCAGCCGTGCTGTCACTGCAGCTTGTCAGAGGACATAATTGGGCTTCCATAAACAGTGAAAGCTTTGGGATAGAGATGGCAGCGGGCAGCACTCTCTGATCACTGATCAGTTTGCTTTTATTGTCCATGTGATGGATGGCTTCTTTACTCCAGCTCCAGCCATAATGGGGCATTTTGTGTCTCTTAAGATCTAATGGACTATTATGGGATTAACTGCTCATAGATCCTTTTTGTCCATCAGTATCTCTAGTGGACTCTCCTTTTTCTTTTTCCTTCTCAGTTTATCCTTTTCTGTTTAAAGCTTCTCTATGAGTTTTTAGATGTTTAAGGAATAATTTACTTCACATATTCAATACTTTTTAGTTATTTTGTTTCCTTTTTGGAGCATGCAAATCATAAACAATGCAATATATATTGTAGCGCACAGACTTTATAATCATCGTGAAATTGCTGTTTGTTTTTTGGCAGTTATAGGGTTAATGCGGGGAGTTCAAGACACCGGAAGAGAGAGATGAGTGAATTATTTAGGCTGGTGCGCCTGTGATAGTTGTTCTGTATTCTAATTAAAAGTTAAGACATGGAGCGTCTTTTGACTGTCTTCAGACTATACAATATATAAAAACTAATAACCCAGCTGCTGTGATGTCTGTTAATCACAAGAAACACAAGAAAAAAGGAGAAAATCAATAACTTTTGTAGCTTTAAGGATTCTTCTATTTTTATTAGAAGTTAGTGTTTGATAGCTTTATTCAGTTTCTGTATATTTCCTACTTGCTGAAGGGCACAGGTAAATATGACATTTATTATAATGAGTTTATGTGAAGATTGCTTTAAGATCACTTAAATTAGAAGCTGTTATTTTTTAAAGTCTAATAAATGTTGAAATTGATAGCTTTTAATTATACTGTAATGTTGAATGGCTATAGTCAATGGTTAATTCTTAGGGAAATAAGACCAAGATACAAAAGAACTATAAAAGTGCGTGTGCGTGTGTGTGTGTGTGTGTAAATTGGGTAAATTGGGACACTATTTGATATTGGGATGTCTAGGAAAAAATGTCCTGAAGAAAATGACCTGAATTTACCTGAATTCATGTTCATAGAGATATTCATAGTACAGTAGATGATGTATTAATGCTTTAATTCTCTTAGGAATGCTCTAAAATGTATGAAATGAGAATATTTCTATTTTTATATTTAACAATTTTGTTTCTGGCCAGAAACATTTTTTATATGTAAGTAAGTAATTAAAATAAATTAAGGAAATTTAAATAAATAAATATATAAACAAACAAAATTAAATCATATTAGGTTTTTTATTTTTTTATTTATTAAATTGATTGATATCAGAAGATTATTATGACTTGTTTTTATATTTATATTACCTTTAGTGTCATCTATTAAAACTTTAAAAATAGATGACACTGAAGGTATAATATAAATATAAAAACAGGTCATAATAAGCTTCCAATATCAGCCAATAACACTTTATACTATTAATAACTTATTAATTACGTAAAATGTAATCTTTAGCAAATCACAGCATGCATATTGATTATTCATACTGTTGTATACATTAAAATATTGTGTTGCCTAAATTTAGACAATTTAATTTTGTTGTTTGTTTTTTTTTAACATTTAAAGTATAGAATTTTATTATCAGCCACCTAACGGTTATAGATCATAACATCAAATTATAGGCTTTGCACCTATCATAACTTTAGGTCAGCCAGGGGTGTGGTTTTAAATGCGGGACGACATGTTTATAAAAGCCATGGCAGACAGGGGCTGTCTGGGAAACCTTTATCTGAAACATTCGCCATTTTTCCAATTTGTCGTTGGTCACCACTAGAGGAGCAAAAA
>JAFVLL020038154.1:0-41155 GCA_021397915.2 Tor tambroides
GGTAGGGTTGATGATGACGTAGAAGGGCATTGGTGCTGATCTCTGAATCCCATCACTGACACTGATGGTAAAGAAGTCTGCTGTAGGCTCTACACTCTGGTGCACTGACTGGACATAGTTGATGAAACCCGAACTGAGGTGAAGCTGGCTGAAAGAAACTTTATTTATACAATATGACTTTAGTGGTCTGAAAGACAAGGTCTTATAATAGGACATACAAAAGATAAATTGTGATTTTGCCAAGTAGGACAAGTTCTTGGATTTTAGGGATAGTGGCTCAGGGCTCTTAGGGCCAGTTTTACTAAACAGGGCAATTCCAAAAGAGCGCCGATGGGCGTGGAAATTTCTGCAGGTGATTCACTAACAATGCGCAAATTAAAGAACACAGACGTAACATCTCATTTACATATCGACTAACGCAATATACCAAACGCAGCGCAAATTAGCATAGTCGCGAATAAACAATAAAGAAAAAAATAAGCCACAGTACGTTGAAAAGAACTGGAGGCCAAAAAATGAAGGGTTGCAACAGTTTTGATAGAGCCGGTATTGCGTATTGCGCCGTCTTTTATTTCCTGAAGCAAATTAAAAATAACATGGCTTGGAAAACGATATGTTCGGATAATGTGTTCTTCTGGCATTCAAAATAAATTAATATGTGTGGAAAAAATCCTCTCCCTTCTACCACGCGCTCTCTGTTCTCTGCAGTGCCTCTCCTAGAAACAAATTGCATCCTTTTCAAGTGCAAAATAGTTTAAGATATGCTTTTTTTGGGCATTAAATTATGGCGCAAATGCCAGTAATTTGACGAACGCAATCGTTAGTAAATCTCGTTGCGTGATTCATTTGAATACTCTCCTCCCATAAATTTTGCATCTGAAAGGGAGACTCCTAGAAATGCATATTCAGTAAGGTCAGGCGCAAAAATAACTGTGTCCACGCCTTTTCAGCGCTAATTTGTCGCTAATTTTAATGCCAAAAGATTTTTTTGTGCTGGTGTAAGCTGTTGGTAAAACTGGCCCTTAATCCCTTAAATGGCATTTTAAATATTTTGTCCCTGCAATGAAAATCAGTAGTAGTGACGCAACATTGGACTCCATTGACATTCCCCATATGGAAAAAACTAGAAATAATATCTTCATTTGTGTTTCAAAGAAAAAAGTCTTTGGAATGACATGAGGGTAAGTAAATGATGACAATTTTCATTTTTGGGTGAAATATCCCTTTACATGCTTAAGTGCATGTAAATGAGGTCACTTGTTAGCCTTACTTTTGAAATTAGGGTTAAAGGACAGTGTTTGTTTGACAGGAATGTTGTTCCAAGACCATTAAAAAATGCTAATCCATAAACACGTCCTACTTGGCATAATCACAATTGCTGGGTACGTTTACAGAGCCTCCGGAATACTACTGACCCACTCGAAGTCCAGCATTGCTTTTCTCAAAGCCAGGGGATGGAAGGGTGTTCTCCAGGAACCCATATTGTGGTGGGGTCACCAAGTGAAACATGAGCTGATCTGGATGACTATCAGGATCGGTTGCCTCCAACACCCCCCCACACAGACATGCACTGGCACCCTCATCTACCACAAACATGGTCCCTGACGAAACAATACACAGCATAATGTAAGAAGTTATATATGGGCATTAATTATACAGATCTCATTTAGAGAGCTTGATGTGACTTCACAGACTTATGTTTTTTCTTCTCAAGAGTGCATCCCAATATTTTTCTTCTTCTCCCTCTCATTTACAGGCAGTTCCCATTGCTCCCCTCTTTCCTCACGCCTGCTATGCCACCCCACTAACACTCCCTCTCTTCCCCTGCTCTCTCGCTCGGCTCTCGGCCAGCCCGCTGCCACCTGGGTGTTGATAAAGCCATCATGCCAATGCTTACTGGCATCTGCTTCCATTTACTGCACTGATAAATAATGAATGGAGAATGGGCACTGATGAGGTTGTGCTTGGATAGAGCTCTGAAACAAGGGGAGGAATTAATGACCACCAGTCTGGAGTAAAAGTGATAAAACTCGTCCCATAGCAAGGCAAGAGCTGGATTTCCCTCATTTTCCTGTGCTTAAAGCTCTTATTGCAACCCGTCTTTATTCAATGCAAATTAATTAAATGACTACTTTTTTCACATAAACCAGTCCAGATCTACTACACGGTGGCAACGTTGGAGAATCCTCCTTTTTTGATGGGGATTAGCTGTATTAGGAGATTATAATTGTGATTGAATGAGAAAAGGGATAGAAGACAATGGACGTGTCGTCTTTTCCAAATGCGGATCTGTCCATTGTCTTCTCCCCATGTCCCTATTGTCCAGTTGTTCTCACGGGAACATGTATCTCTTTCTACTGCACTGTTTCGCCACACATGCTCTGCTCTCTCTCTATAATCCCAACCAGCTGTGTGTACGTCTGTCGCCTCTCATACACCGATGACAAGCGTGCTAGGATTTCCTGTGGACATCCCACTGGCACCTAGCAGCCGTCTTCTGCTCATTGTCTTGCTCTGGTCACTGTCCTTCATTGATAACTGCAAAGTTTCTGGCATTAACAGTGAAATCCCCATCCTGGCAAGACGTCTCTAACACCCTGCTTCGAAACGTACGTTTGGGGGAACGAAACACTTGCATTAGCCACACTCCCTGAGCTGGGTGTGCGAGACCGCGATTAAGTGATTCGTTTACCAAGCTGCAGTCCATCACCTGCCTCGAAAATTCCTAGTTGCTTTATTGCTTGATTTAAGCGGATTGTCATTACAATGAATTAATTACACCTTAGCCAAATGCTCTGGCGATTAAATCTAGATTAGAGAGCATCTTTTAATCCATTCGGTCCCTCAACACAATGCAGCGCCAGTGTACGAAATGTCTAAGAGATTTACTACAGGCCCTGTGGTAGATGTTTACCCAGCGTTATGGTTGGGACCTGGTTGTTGACAGGCATCACAGTGATGTTGAGGTCATAGACCGGAAGCGTGCCATGCAGGGGGACTGGTGGGGGGAGAGCATCCTCCTGGCAGCAGCCATCTATTGTTCCAGCCTCTCCATCTGACACAATGAGAGTGACAGTGTCCGAGACAGGATCGGGTCCAATCTCACCACCTAGTGAATGGGGAAATGTGTTTATGTTCATTTAATTCACAAAAAAAAAAACATTTAAAGTACTTTCAATCAGAAGACATTTACATCCTGCTTCTGCGACAAACATTTTTTAGAGATGCATGATTGTTACAGGGATAGTTCACTAATTACTCACCCTCATGTCGTTCCAAACCTGAAGACCTTCGTTCATCTTCGGAACACAAATTAAGATATTTTTGATGAAATCCGAGAGCTCTCTGACTCTCCATAGACAGCAAAACAACTGCAATGTTCCCAAGACATCAGTAAAATTGTCCATGTGACATCAGCGCCAACGGTTCAGCCGAACTTTTACGAAGCCACGAGAATACTTTTTGTGTGCAAAGAAAAACAAAATAACGACTTTATTCAACAACTTTATTCTTTGCGCACAAAATGTATCGGATAAACTCAAATCGAATTTAATCAAAAATATCTTAATTTGTGTTTCGTAGATTAACGAAGGTCTTACAGGTTTGGAACGACATGAGGGTGAGTAATTAATGACGGAATTTTCATTTTTGGGTGAACTATCCCTTTAACATTTCTCCAGTTGTATATTTAGATTACCTTTGCTATCATCTAATGCTCACTTGAAGTTTATCTGTAAAAACACTAATAAGTTAACACTGTTAAATATAAATGTTAATTAAAAATTATTAGTAATAATTAATATTTTATATGAACAGTGTTGGGGAGTAACTAGTTATATGTAACGGTGTTATGTAATTTAATTACAAAATAAATGTAACTGTAATCAAAAAAAAAAAAAAGTGTAATTACAGATTACAAAGGGGGTAACAGCTGAATATTTTCTGTAAAAATCTAGGATATGAATAATATTAACTTGATGCTTTGTCTGTTTTTGATGTATTTGATGCCTCCTGCCATTCCTGTAAAGCTCTTTATATAAAGCGATGCTATTCTGATGCTTTTGATTGGTTCTCTTGTTTGAATTTGCAGCGCATCACATTGAAAGTTGATTAAATGTTTAACATTCGTTAGAAATTTAGAAAAGTAATCAAAAAGTAATCGAATGTAATCAGTTACATTACTTTAACAAAGTAATTGAAATATTTAAACTACTTATTACATTTTAAACAAGGTAACTTGTAATCTGTAACCTATAGCATTTCCAAAGTAACCTTCCCAACACTGTATATGAGTTTATTTAAATTATTTGGCTTATAGTATCTTCCTTAACATTTATTAGATCAAGCTGATACTACATCACGACATTATTTAATATTATGACATTATAACAAAGCCTGTATTACAAAATCATCCTTACAAACCATTTTATGGTGCATTTTCAGTATATTTTCACAAGAATATGTGTGACACACCCACCGCAGGTGCAGAATGTGTAAAACAGGCCTACAGTAAGTGACATTAAGTATCACTAACTAGCCTCCTGTCTCGATTATAACCTGTGTGCAGGTAGAAGATGAGTCCATTGAGCACATCCAGCTGGGAGAACTTGTCCACGGTGACCCCATTTCGCTGCAGCACCCCACGTGCAGGTGTTCTGGCAAGCATGTATGTTAGCCGAGTGTCCTCGCTGTCAACATCTGTAGCAGAGAGGTACTCAACCGTAATCTGGACCTGACCCTCCTCTTTGCAGGACAGTTCAGCCCTCAAGTCGGAGCCTAACTGTGGGGGTTCGTCGTTCACGGGCAGGATCTAATAAAAAATGCAAATAAGAAGCACTAAGGAAATATGCATTTTAATAAGGGCCTGCTGCATGGAAGTACACTGCAATGTGCCAAATATCAATACTATTTTTTTTAAACAGAAGAAAATTACCTGAACTAAAAGCGTTCCATGTGCAGAGTTGATTCCATCTGTGATAGTAAGACCAATGCTATCCTTCAGGGTCTCAGAGTCATCATGAATGTATCTATCAAAATATAGAATGTATTGTTATTTTCAACAGATTACACTTATAGGACATGATTTTCCAAGCCAAATTTTTAACCTTACAAAAATAATCTCTAGCTACAGTTTTTCATATTCATACCTGACCCTCAATGCTTTGAGGTCCTGCAAACTGAAGCTGTCTCCCTCTAGCAGTGCCGTGCCCTGCAGCTCCAGTCTTCCATGTTGGGGATGAGTCTTCACGTGTACCCTGAGCTGATCTTCTGAGCTGTCCACATCCTGCACCAGCAGGTGTTCCTCCATCAGGAAACTTACGCCACCTTCCTCGACCCTCAGCAAGTTAGTGAACATCTATGAATGAAAGTTTTGGAAATGGAATTATAAATAATACAACTTTTTATTATTTAAAGCTTTTGGTACCGTGAAATAAAATTATTTGAAAACCACTGCTTTTGAAAAATTTAACTTGGGTGGTCCTTCAAAATTCTGGGCCATAACAACAAAGAAAATTATAAACAACACTACAATATAACAATAAAAGAAGTGAGCAACTCACTTCTGGGGCCTGGTTGTCAACAGGTGTGACTGTGATGTTGAAGGTGAGTCCCGTGAGAGCGCCGCCCTGCTGGTCACTCACAGAAAACACAAACTGCACAAAGAGAGGCTCAGGGCCAATATCCTCTATTGGAGGCATGTAAGCCACTTTGTGGTGATTCACTGCATGCTGTGGACGACAAAAAAGACAGTATCTACCTGAAGAGGCATGTTTTTTAAAATAAAATTTTAGGGTATTACAATAGCATGTAATATTTAGGGAACCTATTTGTGTGCACATTTCAGACCTGAGTAAAGGACTTGAGCACTGGAACCATTGCATCTTTTTTCATGGAGTTTGTGCTGTCGGTATAAAACAGCCTGCCTGCATCTGGTAACCTCCAAGAATTTACAACAGATGTAAAATATACATGAAAGGACCAATATTCTTCTTTTTCTTTTTAATAATATATATATATATATATATATATATATATATATAAATGAGTAAAAAATTGTCATTGCAAGGAAATGCATAAGCATACCTGGTGTTTCCTGGGCTAAAGCAAGGATGAGTGATCACATACAATAGGTCAGTCTCCAAATGCTCTGTATCTTTGAAGTGCAGATTGTTCTGAGTGATGTAAACAACCTCGGTTTCCTTAACCGTGATGGAGCGAACCGTTCCGGAAACTTCCTCAGGCAACTGGTCCTTCACTGGAAACACGTGGATCACCACAGTCTATGGATGAAGAGGTACAGACCAAACACTTCTGTTATAAATATTCACACTGAAATGGAAATTATTATGAAAACATATACAATGTTACATGTCTGTCTGATAGATTCGGAGGCTGATGGACATCTGAGAGGATAAAATCAAATGAGTCCTCAAACACTTCCTCCCCTGAGTGCTTATAGTAGATTAGACCTTGAAACAGGTCCCTCTGCAGGAAGCTCTTCACTGGGACACCTGGTTGACATGACACCATATAATGTAAGGCACCTCAGATGAGTTAAATATTTTTAAGAAATATAACCTATTAAATCCAACTGACCTGGTTCATGCGGAGAGGACTTCTTAACCAGCTGTCCTGCTCTGGGAAAAGTAACCAGCTGATACTGAATATAGTCGTCGCTGGAGTCCAAGTCTGAGGCCATCAGCATGTACTCCTCCACCCTAACCATGCCACCTTCTTGGACCTCAAAGGCCACGTTATTGATTAGAAAAGGAGCGGTGTCGTCTTTGGGAAGAACGTAAATGGGAAATTTGTGTCTGATGCTGTGGCGGCCATCTGTGATTCGGAAGACAATGTAATCCCTGGTGGTGTCGCTGTCCGAGTGATGATAGACCACGACGCCCTCTCTGAGATCCTTGACCTTAAACATGAATCCTTTTCCACCTTTGGATGAATAAGAACAGTATACGGTTTTGACCTGTTTGAATGATGAATGAAATTCCAGGTCAAGTTAAAAGGATAACTCAGCCAAAAATGAAAACTCTGGCATCATTTACTCACTTTACTCACTCTCATGTCATTCCAAACCTGTAAGACTTTCTTTCTTCTGTGAAATACAAAAGAAAATGTTTCGACCCCATTGACTTTGACTTATGGTCAAAAACAGCTTTCAGGTGAATGATCCCTTTAAGTCAAGTAGTCAACATAATATGATAGTATTTTCAAACTCATCTTTACTATATCATTAATTTGGCTCGATGCAATTGTGAAAAATAAGTTTTGTTTTTCGCCTGAAGGCACAAATGTTGGCTCTGGCTTCTCCCTATTGCAGAAAAACAAAAAGAAAGATGGCGTCCTTCCCAGGCAATGGCTGCTGCCCACCGTGAAGCTGAGCTTCTCCTGCTTGCCAGTGAGACAGAAGGGCAAGGTCACCAGACAGATTGAATGATGACTGGTTGCACAGCAAACCTAATTAGCAACTTTATCAGGGGGAAACGGCCACAAGTCCAATGGAGAAACAAGTAAGTAATTGGGCCCAAAGGTGGCTGTGGGCAGCAGGCCCAAAAAAACAGTCTCCATATAGATACTTCACGGAAGAGGACATTGGGCGGCAGCTTTCCATTTGGCCGAAGGCTGACTGAGGACTTTCCCAAGGGTCGGAGTCCCTGAGTTCGAGGTCTACGTGAGCAATTCCCAATCCCCATCTAGGTTCTCAAGAGAGACCGGTCCATTCTGGACCAGAACTTGCTGTTCAGCTCAATCATCCTGTAGTAAAATAAAGTGCTTTTGAAGTGGATTTGGAGCCAAAGTTATGGGACGATTCAGCCAGAGGGATCACAAAGCGACACGTCAACCCCAAAAACGTAAACACCAATTAAATGAAGGGTTTGGCTTAAAACGGGAGCTGTTGTTTGAGTAGGCTTGAGGCTTCTGCTGATCAGGTGGTCTTCTGTCAGAGAATGACACAAGGAATGAAGCCATGGGCCTGGAAATCCTCCAAACCAAGAAAACACAAAAACAACCTACCGCAGCTTCCATGGGAGAACACATACAGCAAAATATCCCATTCAATTCCTGAAATCACAATTCGGCCTTTCCTTCCAAGAAACCAAGGATTTAGAAGAATAGTTCACCCAAAAGATTTTGCTTGACATCATGTCATTCCGAACCTGACATTCTTTTTCTTTTGTGGAACACAAAATGTTGTTAGGAAAAATGTTGTATTTGAAGTACCTTCTTTTTGGGTGAACTATTCCTTTAATTTCATATTCTAGAACATTCCCATGGATAAAACTTTTCAGATAGACACATGATTGTCACCAGTTCTCAAAGCTTGCTAAGATAATGGTCTGATGGAAGAAAAATGACCTTGTGTTGGACATCTGGCATGAAATGCCATAAGTCTTTCCAATCTGCTTCTTTCAGGGTCTGTGCAAACAAAAGTCTGCTGAAGTGGAAAGACAGCCGCTATGGCACTAAAGACATCTTTGGTCCACGGCCCCTGGCAAAGTGTCGCCGAAGCATTTTACACCTGATTAGCAAACCCATGCAGGCCACCCGGACATATGTTTCTTGAATGATGCCCACATGAAGGATGGTTACCACACGGACGGAGAAGGAATAAAGAGCATGTTTACACTTTATGAGACTTACTATGACACATCAGTGGAAAAAGGTCCTGGAAATTACATTTGGATTGGCTTCTACTTTCAGAGAGGTGACAGATAAAATTCTTTTACCTCTAACACTTAAGTGTCCATTAAGTGGGCCGTCCATAGCTATCAGGGTGACCGCATCTATGTTGTCGTTATCAACAACCTGTAGGTGCTCCCATGTGATTGGTCTGGATTGGCCTTCCAGCAGATCCAACCCTGTAAGGATAGAGATGTTTAGCTCCTAGAGATGTTCTCTCCTTTAGAAGATTATTTATTTTAGCTATTCCGCTAACATACCCATATTCCATGAGACTCGAGGAGCATTGGTCTCTGCAGTGCGGATAGAAATGTGCATCAAGATTGGAGGACTCGGCACAAATGAGCCATCGATGGCCTGAAACTCCACCTGGACAACAGATGAATTAATAAACATAATAAATGAAGTTACATTTTTATTGAATTTGACATTATTTTTATTGTGTATGACACATAATTTTTCTTCCCAAACACTAGTTGGAAGTTATATTAAATACAAATTATTTAATTGTTTTGATAGATAAGATACAAACAACAACAACAAAATGCAGCGTCAACAAGATTTTATAACACATTTATTATATTATGAATATGTGTTTTAGTATATTATTCTAAATATTTTACACATTTATAATACCTTTTTTACACGGTATAAAGCGGTGTTATTATTATTTACTATTATAGTATTTATTAATAACTTGAATTGGCTTTAAGTTTAGTCTAAGTTTTAGTGATTTTGTTGTGTGCTTGTCATTTTAATTAGTTTTTTTTGTACTATTCAGCTTTAATGTATTTTTATTTCAGTTTTAGTAATTTATTTCTTTAACTTATTTTATTTTTTTTAATCTAGTATTTATTTATTTATTTTTTTGTTAATTAACAAAAATTATTTTAATAGTTTTAGTTAACAATAACAACACTGGTATAAACGTGTCTTTATACAAATAATATATTTGTAATACTACAGAAAAAAAAAACCCTGGGCTAGGCTGGACATGTTTTTACAGAAAAAAAAAAGAATTTTGCCTGTCAAAGTTTCATTGTACAGCAATTTATCATTTCCTAACCTCATAGTTCCTCCTGGCTGTGTGACTGCTGTTTGGGGGCTGATAGGCAATTTTCATCTCATTCAGGTCTTGCCATGAGAAGGAGAATGCAGTTTTGGTGTGATCATCCAAATGAGTAATATATCCCTCCGCTGGAGGTTTGGTCACGTTGAAGATGAGCTGGGCCTGAGGGGTCTCGTCATCTTTAGCATCCAGGGCAGCAGTGGTCATGGGGGTGAGGATAAACTGATCTACCTCCAGGATGAACGTAGACATGAAGGCAGCGTTGGGAGGTTGGTTCTGCATGGCCCCTTGGATCAGTACCGGAATCCAGATACTCTCAGTCTAAGAGAGAAGAAGGTAAGTAGAAGATTCAGTGGCTTGTTGTTATGATTTCATACAAACCTGATTCTAATGGCGTTTTACCTCCAGCATGGCTCGGGAGGTCTGGTCCCTGAACTCCACCCTGATTGGGATGTAATCAATCTCAGGTGATGGGGGACTGAGGTGCTGGTACTTCAGACCTGAAGTGAGGAACTCAGCACAATCGGTCTTCAAGAACTCTACTTCCATTGTGTTGTGGTCACAGGCTTTATTTCCTGGGCAGGTGATTCCAGTATGACGTCCTTGAAAAGTTTGAATACAGATGAGAGGTTCTTAGAAATGGAATTTTAAAAAAAAAACTTTCACTCCAAATAGCTCTACAGTTGTCATATGGTGTAACCATTAACTAAATGTTAACATATTTTCCTCCATATGTATATATATTATAGTATAGGTTCATTTTTAAACAAATGTCATGATTATTAACTCATGTTTTTTAGGGTGTTGCACCACATGACATTATCTACACTGCTCAAAAAATTTAAAGGAACACTTTGAAAACACATCAGATCTCAATGGGGAAAAATATCATTCTGGATATCTATACTGATATGGACCGGGTAATGTGTTAGGAATGAAAGGATACCACATCGTTTGATGGAAATTAAAATGATCAACCTACAGAGGGCTGAATTCAAAGACACCCCAAAAATCAAAGTTAGTCCATAGCCAAAATGGCTAGTCCATTTTGCTGAAATTTCATTGCAGCAACTCAGAATAGTACTCAGTAGTTTGTATGGCCCCCACGTACTTGTATGCATGCCTGACAACATCAGGGCATGCTCCAAATGAGACGATGGATGGTGTCCTGGGGTATTTCCTCCCAGATCTGGACCAGGGCATCACTAAGCTCCTGGACAGTCTGAGGGGCAACCTGGTGGTGTCGGATGGAGTGAAACATAATGTCCCAGAGGTGTTCTATTGGATTTATGTCAGGCGAGCATAGGGGCCATTCAATGGTATCAATTCCTTCATCCTCCAGGAACTGCCTGTATACTCTCGCCACATGAGGCCAGGCATTGTCGTGCACCAGGAGGAACCCAGGAAACATTGCACCAGCGTAGGGTCTGACAATGGGTCCAAGCATTTCATCCCGATTCCTAATGTCAGTCAGGGTGCCATTGTCTAGCCTGTAGAGGTCTGTGTGTCCCTCCGTTGATATGCCTCCCCAGACCATCACTGACCCACCACCAAACCGGTCAGGCTGAACGATTTTACAGGCAGCATAACGTTCTCCACGGCTTCTCCAGACCCTTTCACGTCTGTCACATGTGCTCAGGGTGAACCTGCTCTCATCTGTGAAAAGCACAGGGCACCAGTGGTGGACCTGCCAATTCTGGTGTTCAATGGCAAATGCCAATCGAGCTCCACGGTGCTGGGCAGGGAGCACAGGGCCCACTAGAGGACATTGGGCCCTCAGGCCACCCTCATGAAGTCTGTTTCTGATTGTTTGGTCAAAGACATTCACACCAGTGGCCTGCTGGAGGTCATTTTGTAGGGCTCTGGCAGTGCTCATCCTGTTCTTCCTTGCACAAAGGAGCAGATACCGGTCCTGCTGATGAGTTAAGGACCTTCTATGGCCCTATCTAGCTCTCCTAGAGTAACTGCCTGTCTCCTGGAATCTCTTCCATGCTCTTGAGACTGTGCTGGGAGACACAGCAAACCTTCTGGCAATGGCACGTATTGATGTGCCATCCTGGAGTTGGACTGCCTGTGCAACCTCTGTAGGGTCCAGGTATCGCCTCATGCTACCAGTAGTGACAGTGACCCTAGCCAAATGCAAAACTAGTGAAAAACAGTCAGAAAAGATGAGTAGGGAAAAAAATGTCAGTGGCCTCTACCTGTAAAACCATTCCTGTTTTGGGGGTCATCTCATTGTTGCCCATCTAGTGCTCCTGTTGTTAATTTCATTAACACCAAAGCAGCTGAAACTGATTAACAACCCCCTCTGCTACTTAACTGACCAGATCAATATCCCAGAATTTTAATTGACTTGATGCTATACTCTGATTAAAAAGTGTTCCTTTAATTTTTTTGAGCAGTGTATATAGATTTTAGTCATTATTTTCAAAAAAGTTTTAAAATCTATTTACCAAGGTCAAAAAGTTTTACAATTATCAGAAATTATTAATTCAGAAGAAAATATTACATTTTTGGGAGTCACACCACTTGACATTTTAGTGTACATTTTAATAATTATTTTCAAAAACATTTTGAATATATTTTTCAAAGTAAAATGTATTTTTTAAAATACCGTAAACTATTAATTGATAAAAATTATTATGTTCTCGGGGTGTCAGAGTCGCATAACATGACAACCTGAACTAACTTTGCCTTGTTATAATAAGGTCAAATTATCTGATATTTTAAGAGACTTATTGACCTTGAGGGTCCTGTTTCTTTTCTGTACATTGGTTGCACCACATGATTTTGTCAGTTGCACCATATGGCTGTGATTTGACACACAAATGCTTTTAAAAATCTTCATTATATACTTGGTATACCTCTTCTTGGTCCAGGCTCAGAAGCCGGCATTGATTCAGGATCCTCAACGACCAGTTGACCAAGCATTGGGACATTGATCTCAGAGCTGAGAAGACGTACCGTGCAGATCACATCGGGCTGGGTTTTAAAGGTAAGGACACTGCTATTGATGACATTGGAAAGGCTGTAGAACTCAGAAACCACCAGAGGAACATTTCCAAGCTCTGTGAGGCTCCTTTGAGGTTCTACTACATGTATCTTCAGCAGCACAGTCTCAACAAAAGTCTCGGTTTCTGTAAACCTAAGGACAAACATAGAAAAAAGCATTTGGGAGTATGGAAATTACATTAGGCCTTGGAAATAGGGTTTTTGCAGCCCCCCAAAGCCCTAATTGAAGTAACAGCTGTAACATGTTGGTGTTGGACAAGAATAATGACCACACAATGTTTTACCTGTAGACCCTCAGCATGACAGTGTCCTCCTCTAGAAGTGGGCTGCCATTGTGAACATACTTCACCTCGTCCGGAAAGAACTGGCAGTCAAAAACCTGGAAAATGGTACAACAATAATTATTCTCACATTTTATATAATGCATAAGCTAATTCTGGATTGTTTTGTTACCTGAGGAGTGAGTTTCCCCACTCTTTGCGTGATAGGCTCGGTGAGCACTACTTCGACCTTACAGGCCTCAGATACCTCGTCCGTGTGGAACTGAAGTTCACCAGCCGTGACAAACACCGACTGGCCTCTGGCTACCCGAAGCCCTGTGTTTAACCGAACTAGACTTGAAGCTTGGACATGTGGCCACAGGTGACTCAAGGTGAACAATGTCAAAGCAAAGATGTCCACCCCCATCTTTTTGTTCAGTTGCTTGGTATCCAAGGTTATTTGCTTCAGATGAACTGTCTTGCTCTCATTTCCAACAGTATGCTGCATGAAAATGAGGAAAATAAACCAAAACAAAGAAGTATTAAATAGTAGAAAACTTAGATTCATGAATATTTAAGAACAATAATAGACTACAAAGTTGACCTAAAACTGCACAATTGACTCTTCACAGGGAGTTTGATTGACAGGCAATCTAACCAATCATAACGCAGAATCTGTCGTTTTTGTCCAATAAACAAACCAGACCAGACGTTGGTGGACTTTAACTTGTAAAATGGTGTGTATTGACGTCTTTCCGCGGTTGAAGCAAGATACCTTTCTGATGTTCATTCATGTTTATTGCATGCTATAACTAGTAAAGAGGAAGAGATATTTGGTTCATGTGCTGCTTTAACTGAGGCGCTACAGCGATCTTTCACGACAGATTAAAGAGCCACAAAACTGTATTTATTGTTTGATTTTCTTAAAAAAATGACAAAATTTGAAAGCGGAGATTTTGTTTCATACCAAAAGTAACCTGCTCTGTCTTGTCTGGCGGCATGTTGTCAGTTTCCTCTTTGCTCCACAATCTATTTTTCACTGAACGAGAACATGATGTATGGCGTGAGAGCCATGGCTTGTCGGACATAGCAACAGTAACTAAGGGTGGTGGGTCTTTGCGAAGGGTCAGTTGGACCTAACACAGGGATAGGGACATTCTCATTCTATAGAGCATTTGATTGGTCAGAAATTTGGACATGCCCAAAAGTGCAAGATGACTCATCAAAATTTTTTAGTCCTAGAAGAGACTAATTGTGCATATATCTGTTGCTTATACACTGCAAAAATAAATAAATAAACAAATAAAAATAATAAATAAATAAATAAAAGTTTGACTTTGTCTTTTTAAATTTGTTTATAATATTTAAAAATATTTAAACTGGAAAACAAGATTGTTTTCGGTAATTAAAATAAAGCTGAAATCAAATCAAATAATATATAAATATAAAAAAAAAATAAAAACATTAAATTAAAATAAAAAAAAATATAAACTAACTGAAAAAAGTATAATAGTATAAATAAAAAAGTATAAATAAATGAACATACTATTATATACTACTATAAACTATAATAGTATATAAATAATACTAAAATAGCACTGCCTCAAAACTAACACAGTCTAAAAGCCTACATGGGACTTAAATTTTTACTCTAAATTAAAACTATGTGGGAAAGAAGGGGTTAATCGGCCTCACACTGCCTTAGTGCTGGAAATGGCATCAAGCATCAAAGGAGCATGTGAACTGCAGTAATGTTGTTGTTGTTGCCTGCTATGTATCCAAACACTACAGGTGCTATCAGCCAAAGGTCTGATCCATGCAGAACATTTTGGCCACATCGAGCATTTCATCACTTAATACAAACTTAAATGGGCTATACTTATCATCATGCCTCATGGTGCAAACATGCTCTTTCTAAATGGCTTTTGTAAATGTTTTGACATTCGAGAGAAGCATTGAGCTCCAATAATATTTTAAACCTGCATGTTTAAACATGACTCAGCATTAACACTGCACACTCTTGACAATAAAAACATGTTCAGACAAATAAAGCAGCAACAGACTCTTGGTAGAACTTCAGAAAAGGCTTTTAGAGAAAGTTAGTAACTCAAAAACCTTGATTTGCATTTGAATTTAGTCCTGTTTTGCAATGTTTTATCAGTCTAAACAACAGAACCCAGGATGGAGAGAGAAGAATAACATACCTCCAGCTGAATCCACAGTTGGCCTGTAGTTCCTTCAGTGTGCGTAGACTAACAGAACAGCTCAGCCCTCCTCAAACAGCAGAGGTTTACCCTCAACTGCCCCCCTGCTGAAGAAAACCACAAAGAACCGTTAGCAAAACACAAACAGAGCCTGAAAGACAGATAAAGAGCTGGAGATAAGAACAAAAGACACTAAAATCATGCCTGTTTGCATTTGTTTCTCATGTCCTACCTTGAAACAGAGCAGCAGAACCCAGCAGAGTGAAGGAAAAGACATGAAAAAGGGCAGGAAAAGTTTGATCTCCTCACACAGGAAATGTGCAGACCAGTTCCAAAGGTTTCTACATCTCACAAACCCAGATGTTCTTATTCCCCTGAAGATGGAAAGACCCTCCTGCTCTGAAAAAAAAAACATAAGAAGGTTAGATAAAAAAGTATGGAAGCCCATTTCCGCCACTGAATTAAAAAAAAAAAAAAAAAAAAAAAAAAAAAGTTATTGGGTTATTGCGACTTTTTCTCTCACAATTCTGACTTTTTTTCTGGCAATTGCGAGTTTATATCTCGCAATTCTGACTTTTTCTCCAAATTGTGAGATATAAACTTATAACTCTCAATTGCGACTTCATGTCTCGCAATTCTGACTTTATAACTCGCAATTGCGACTTCATATCTCGCAATTCTGACTTTATAACTCGCAATTGCGAGTTTATATCTCGCAATTCTGACTTTTTTTCTCACAATTGCGACTTTATATCTCGCCATTCTGACTTTATAACTCTCAATTGCAACTTCATATCTCGCAATTCTGACTATAACTCTCAATTGCGACTTCATATCTCGCAATTCTGACTTTATAACTCGCAATTGCGAGTTTATATCTCGCAATTCTGACTTTTTTCTCACAATTGCGACTTTATATCTTGCAATTCTGACTTTATAACTCGCAATTGCGACTTCATATCTCGCAATTCTGACTTTATAACTCGCAATTGCGAGTTTATATCTCGCAATTCTGACTTTTTTTCTCACAATTGCGACTTCATGTCTCGCAATTCTGACTTTATAACTCTCAATTGCGACTTCATGTCTCGCAATTCTGACTTTATAACTCTCAATTGCGACTTCATGTCTAGCAATTCTGACTTTATAACTCTCAATTGCGACTTCATATCTCGCAATTCTGACTTTATAACTCAATTGCGACTTCATATCTCGCAATTCTGACTTTATAACTCGCAATTGCGACATTATATCACGCAATTCTGACTTTATAACTCGCAATTGCGACATTATATAACGCAATTCTGACTTTATAACTCGCAATTGCGAGTTTATATCTCGCAATTCTGACTTTTTTTCTCACAATTGCGACTTCATGTCTCGCAATTCTGACTTTATAACTCGCAATTGCGACTTCATGTCTCGCAATTCTGACTTTATAACTCGCAATTGCGAGTTTATATCTCGCAATTCTGACTTTTTTCTCACAATTGCGACTTTATATCTCGCAATTCTGACTTTATAACTCGCAATTGCGACTTCATATCTCGCAATTCTGACTTTATAACTCGCAATTGCGAGTTTATATCTCGCAATTCTGACTTTTTCTCACAATTGCGACTTCATGTCTCGCAATTCTGACTTTATAACTCTCAATTGCGACTTC
The DNA here is from genome assembly GCA_021397915.2 of Tor tambroides. Lineage (NCBI taxonomy): Eukaryota > Metazoa > Chordata > Actinopteri > Cypriniformes > Cyprinidae > Tor > Tor tambroides. Next base: position 16,903 of record JAFVLL020038154.1, read on the forward strand.
ATGTCTCGCAATTCTGACTTTATAACTCTCAATTGTGACTTCATGTCTCGCAATTCTGACTTTATAACTCGCAATTGCGAGTTTATATCTCGCAATTCTGACTTTTTTTCTCACAATTGCGACTTTATATCTCGCAATTCTGACTTTATAACTCTCAATTGCAACTTCATATCTCACAATTCTGACTATAACTCTCAATTGCGACTTCATATCTCGCAATTCTGACTTCATAACTCGCAATTGCGAGTTTATATCTCGCAATTCTGACTTTTTTTCTCACAATTGCGACTTTATATCTCGCAATTCTGACTTTATAACTCGCAATTGCGACTTCATATCTCGCAATTCTGACTTTATAACTCGCAATTGCGAGTTTATATCTCGCAATTCTGACTTTTTTTCTCACAATTGCGACTTTATATCTCGCAATTCTGACTTTATAACTCTCAATTGTGACTTCATATCTCACAATTCTGACTTTATAACTCTCAATTGCAACTTCATATCTCGCAATTCTGACTTTATAACTCTCAATTGCGACTTCATATCTCGCAATTCTGACTTTATAACTCTCAATTGCGACTTCATATCTCGTAATTATGACTTTATAACTCGCAATTGCGACTTCATATCTCGCAATTCTGACTTTATAACTCGCAATTGCGAGTTTATATCTCGCAATTCTGACTTTTTTTCTCACAATTGCGACTTTATATCTCGCAATTCTGACTTTATAACTCTCAATTGCGACTTCATATCTCGCAATTCTGACTTTATAACTCAATTGCGAGTTTATATCTCGCAATTCTGACTTTTTTTCTCACAATTGCGACTTTATATCTCGCAATTCTGACTTTATAACTCTCAATTGTGACTTCATATCTCACAATTCTGACTTTATAACTCTCAATTGCAACTTCATATCTCGCAATTCTGACTTTATAACTCTCAACTGCGACTTCATATCTCGCAATTCTGACTTTATAACTCGCAATTGCGAGTTTATATCTCGCAATTCTGACTTTTTTTCTCACAATTGCGACTTCATATCTCGTAATTATGACTTTATAACTCGCAATTGCGACTTCATATCTCGCAATTCTGACTTTATAACTCGCAATTGCGAGTTTATATCTCGCAATTCTGACTTTTTTTCTCACAATTGCGACTTTATATCTCGCAATTCTGACTTTATAACTCAATTGCGACTTCATGTCTCGCAATTCTGACTTTATAACTCACAATTGCGACTTCATATCTCGCAATTCTGACTTTATAACTCTCAATTGCGACTCATATCTCGGTAATTTTAATTTTATAGTATCAATTGCGTAGTTTGCTATCTAAGATATGACTTTATAACTCCTCAATTCGCGAAGTTTATATCTCTCAATTCTGACTTTATAACTCTCAATTGCGACTTCATATCTCGCAATTCTGACTTTATAACTCGCAATTGCGAGTTTATATCTCGCAATTCTGACTTTATAACTCAATTGCGAGTTTATATCTCGCAATTCTGACTTTATAGCTCTCAATTGCGAGTTTATATCTCGCAATTCTGACTTTATAACTCTCAGTTGCGACTTCATATCTCGCAATTCTGACTTTATAACTCGCAATTGTGAGTTTATATCTCGCAATTCTGACTTTATAACTCTCAATTGCGAGTTTATATCTCGCAATTCTGACTTTATAACTCTCAATTGCGACTTCATATCTCGCAATTCTGACTTTATAACTCTCAATTGCGAGTTTATATCTCGCAATTCTGACTTTATAACTCAATTGCGAGTTTATATCTCGCAATTCTGACTTTATAGCTCTCAATTGCGAGTTCATATCTCGCAATTCTGACTTTATAACTCTCAATTGCGAGTTTATATCTCGCAATTCTGACTTTATAACTCAATTGCGAGTTTATATTTCGCAATTCTGACTTTATAGTCGCAATAACCTTTATTTTTATTTTTTATTCTGTGGTGGAAACGGGCTTCCATAAAAAAGACTGGTTTATGAGTTGAGAAAGTGAAATTAGTAACAGCTTTGAGTAAGTTTTCAATTTTTCTCAGTGGCAACCCTGCTCGCTTTGATCTTTTATGGCCTTTGTGAAAGGAAATGGAAGTTGCGTTTTGTTGGTTAACCTTAACAAAAAGGTGTTTTGACAAACTGTAGCACATCCACACTCACACGATTCACAAACACAGGCTAGCCGCCGCATACACCTTCCTCTTGCCCTAGGCTGACCTGTGGGACAAAGGCATGCCTCTCCCCTGCTGTGCAACTCCGGTCAACCCAAGACTGATAAATGTGAGCCGGTCACTCTTGTCCACCCCCTGCTGCCTCTGCATGGGGGTGAGAAACTCAGTCGCTATGCCAGTTGCTATGTTTTTGGGGTTTTCAGGAAGTCATTATAAAGGAAACTGTATAGTATAGAGGACTGGTTACACAAGATGCTGAACATTTTGCAAAACTACAAAAATTATTAAAATTATGTGCACTATCGTACAAAAGTTTGGGGTCAGCATGATTTTTTTTAAAAGAAATTAATACTTTTATTTAGCAAGGAAGCATTAAATTGAACAAAAGTAACAGTAAAGACATTTATAATGTTACACACACACACACACACACAAATAAATAAATAAAAAAAGTAAAATATATTTGGTTCTTTTGAGCTATCTATTTATTAAAGAATCCTGAAAAAAATGTTGTATGGTTTCCACAAAAATTATTAAGCACCACAACTGTTTTCTACATTGATATTAATAAGTATAATAAATGTTTCTTGAGCAGAAAATCAGCATATTATAATGATTTCTGAAGGATCGTGTGACACTGAAGACTGGAGTAATGATGCTGAAAATTCAGCTTTGCATCACAGGAATAAATTACATTTTAAAATACAAAATACAAAACAGTTATTTAAAATTGGATTAATATTTTACAATAATACTGTATTTATGATAAAAAAAAAAATGCAGCTATGGTTAGCACAAGACTTCTTTCAAAAACATAAAGGAAAAAACGAGCCCCAGCCCCAAACTTTTAAACGATAGTATAAAATTGGAAATAAATCTAGAATAAATGCTAAAAAATAAATAAATAAATATATGTGATAAAAGTTTTGAAATGTACATAAATTCTAGATAAAGGAGAAATTTTATTCAAAATTAATTTCTTTGCATGTTTGAGGAAAAAAGACAATTATTTAAATCTTGCTTAAAGTTTATTTCAGATTTTCCCTTGAACAGTTGAACCTTTTTCGGAAACTTGATAAAAAGCCCTATCTATTTTGACACAGTCAAGATGACAAAACTACCAGAAAATGGTAAATAACTAAAGCAGACTGATGTTTATACTGGTCTAGCGAGACTGATTTCTCCCAATATCTCCTTCAGTTCTTAACCTACTTTTCCTGTTTTCTTTAGACATTTACGAGATCCGGCAGTGACTGCAGGAGAGCTTACATTCTCATACATATATCAAAGTCTCCGGAGAGCTGAAGTGGTATAACACATGCTGTAATGAAAATACAACTTGTTGTCTTGCCCTAGTTTGAGCCCTGCATTTCCTCCTTAATGACGGCACCCCTCACTTGCTGGATTCCTTTGAGTAGGCCTAATTTTTGCTCTTTTATTGGCAGGATAAAGTAGTAAATATCCTTTGAGGATTTTAAAATGAAAATTACATATAAAATATGGTGATTTTCAATTTCTTCCTCCCTCCCTCTCTGACCGAGTGAGCGGTTTATTAACAGATCTGAGGACGCATGCAGACAGAGCTGATGGCGCCGACACGTCGCTTCTAATTAATCCAATGCTGCATCCAATCAAGAATGTGTTGAGGCATGTTTAACTAGACCATGACACAAATCGCGGTCACTTGTTTCCAGCTCAGCCCAAGCTGCTGGCTGAAAATACCATGTCTGCTTGCTTAAAGATACACTACCAGTCAAAAGTTTTTGAACAGTAAGATTTAATGTTTTTTTTAAGGAGTTCCCTTCTGCTCACCAAGCCTGCATTTATTTGATCCAAAATACAGCAAAAACAGTAAAATTCTGAAATATTTTTTTACCATGTAATAACTGTTTTCTATTTGAATATATTTTAAAATGTAATTTATTACTGTGATTTCAAAGCTGAATTTTTAGCAACATACTATAATAAATTAAACTATATATAAATATTAGGGGAAAAAATAAAAATGTCAAAAGCACATTAAAAAAAACTACTAAAATTGAAACTAAAACTAACTGAAAATATAAAAATAAAAAGATAATTTAAAAATATTAATAAATAACATTATATAATTAATACTAAAACAACACTTCAATTTTCCCCACAAATTTCCTGAGCTAATTTTGGGTGAATTTATTTATTTTTGTTATTACTGTAGCTTAATTAGTAGCTGAAATCACAATCGAATTCACAAAAATATTTGAATTTGCAAAGTAAAACCGTACAAATGATTGGTGTTTTAAATCTGCAAAATGTTGTGAGAATATTATATGGACTTAATTATAGCAAGTGGACCCTAATAGTTGTTAGTATTGTTGTATAACTCAAAACAAGCTCTGAATATGTACAAAATCCCTTCAAAAACTCCTTAACTTTCTGCAGTCTTATTGCAGCGTAAAAACAGCGCCTTCATTTTACAATCTCATCTTTGCGAATATGTTTGACACTGTCACAGAGTTGAGAGGATGCCAGCAACTTGTATACGCTTTAGTTTTAATGGCATTTGAAGTGTCCACTCACTTCTGATATGTTCTGACTGCTACCCTTTCGCAGTAGCGGCACTGGCCGAGTGCCCACCTTGGCCTTGGGCATCTGTCATATTTGGGCCTTGACTTTTTGTCTGGTACCAAGTTAATGTAGCTTCTCGACCGTTGATTCGGGAAAGACAAGCCCAGTGAGCTGCAAAAAATAACATTCGGTTTGCATAAGCCAGGAAGTTTACAGATAACTGGCTAATTGTAGACTATAAAATCAATGTAAATGGTTTCATACATTACATATATGTGATAATATCCATACTAGCATAATAACGTGCAATGATTATTGAGTTTAAAGGGAGTTTTGATCATCCGAGTACCAACAGTTTTTGAAAAGTTGGCACAAGAGTACCAGGAAGAACTTTTTTAATTAACAGGTAATGCTTACATATCACTGGAGACTAGGAGGATGAGGATGTTGATTTAACACCTTACGATCACAGGATCAAATAAGGTGATATTCCTCATTCGTTCTGCTAATCAACAGTAGTAGGATTGGTGATGCTGGCATGGTATCTGACCCTGAAGCCCAATGGCAACCTTTTCACTGCACCAACTTTGCGAGTTGTGAACAAATGCAGTCTTTGTGTTTTTCCTCACTTCCTTACAGATTGTGTCAGAGATTATCGTATTTCTTGTTGGAGCTGGATGCAATAAACAAAGGGAGAGGTGCTTAATTAAAACCGAAAAGTTTAATTGATAAGTTTACTATGCGTTTCAAGTTATTTCTATGAGATATGATGGAAATAATTAACATACTAGTGCCAGAGTAATGTTTTAATAACCCTAATCTTACTAACAAAAAGCTACTGTGCTAATATGTGACCCTGGACCACAAAACCAGTCTTAAGTCGCTGGGGTATATTTTTAGCAATAGCCAAAAATACATTGTAATGGGTCAAAATTATCCATTTTTCTTTTATGCCAAAAATCATTAGGATATTATGTAAAGATCATGTTCCATGAAGATATTTAGTGAATTTCCTACCGTAAATATATCAAAACTTAATTTTTGATTAGTAATATGCATTGCTAAGAACTTCATTTAGACAATTTTAAAGGTGATTTTCTCAGTATTTTGATTTTTTTGCACCCTCAGATTCCAGATTTTCAAATAGTTGTATCTCGGCCAAATATTGTCCTATCATAACAAACCATACATCAATGGAAAGCTTATTATTCAGCTTTCAGATGATGTAGAAATCTCAATTTCGAAAAATTGACACTTATGACTGGTTTTGTGGTCCAGGGTCACATATAATGTTTTTAGGCATGGTAGCATGGTTATACCAAGTTTTTGGATATATACACTATTAATAGTTTGGGGTTAGTAAGTTTTTTATGTTTATGAAAGAAGTCTCTTTGAATAGAAATAGAAATATACAGACATATTTTGAAACTGTTCACTGAAAGCGTCTTTGTTGGACCCAAAATGGTTCTTCTATGGCACTGCTATGAAACCCCCACTTTGGAATCTTTAATTTTAAAAGTGTATTTTTATGCACAGTCATTGTATAAAGAATTACACAATTGTACTAAGTAAACACATCTTACTAGCATATCAAACAAAAGCACTTGTACTATTAACACTAATTGGGGCTCTTCGAATGCTAACATCCACCTTGGGATTGTGGGATCTTACCGGGGCTACTCTTAGACAAGCCTAAAGAGTGAGTGTGAGTCTATAGGCCACCAGAGGATAATTGACAAGCTCCTGCAGTGAGGACTTGTCAAATGTAATGAGCACTGATGAATCATGTGTGATATGTAGAGGGATCAGGGATAAACAAAGAGCAAATCTGTAGAGGGGAGGCCCACGGTCTTCCTTGAGGTATCAGGTAAGGGATTCTGCTGCATGCTGGGTATTAAGAAAGCTGTGTGAGAATTCTGGGAGGTGGGGGGCAGTGGTCTTGAGGAATTGTGGGAGATGTTGAACATTGCTGGCAGTAAAAAGGGAGTACTCCCGCAATTATGCAAATAAGGCTGACTTTGATGCAAAATGCCCCAGACTGGTCACTAATGTTCATGGCTCGTGAAAGGGCAATACTCCCTAGGAGAAATAACGCATGTTAGCTGAGTGGATGAAGAGAGAGTAAGTGAGAGAGATGTGGATTAGAGCAAGGAAACAAGCAGGGTTGCATGGACTCTTAATGAGAGTCGTAGGCGACTCCTCCAGCACAATACATTATCATATTTCCACGTAATTAGTTTGTTTTTCCACATGAAATGAAAAAGCGGGTCGACGGTGCATCCAGTGCTGGAGGGTTAAGACGGGGTAGCCACCCTGCATCCACCTCTTCCTTCCTTGCATCCTGCATCCACTCTCATCCCACCACATAACAACAACAACCCCCATCCTCCATTATCTGGCAATGACATGTTCATATTTGGATAAATGTAATTACTGTACAGGGAGATTAAGATTTCTCAGTTATGGATCTCATGAATAGTGTATGCAGGCCAATCAGTACGGGTGAGGGGCATTTTGAGAAGGTGAGAGTATATGTTAAAAAGAGACAAGAGCAGATGACTGCTGGCACTGTTGCTCTATATCAAAACCCATGAGATGCCTCAGGGCTCAATATTGGGACTGCTTTATTTTGAAGAAATTCATTTAAACTATTCAGTTGAACAGAAATCACAGTGTTTATTCCTAAAAGTTACACAAAATATTTGCTAAATGGTCTTAAGGTGCACTGAATATTTTTCCCCTCGTTAAAAAAACAGAAATAATAGTAATAATAAAAAGATTAAAAAAATGTATGATGACGACTCATATTAGAAAATTAATTTAATCAATTATAGACTTAAAAAGTTTTGTTTTGTTTACTGTACGTGGAGTGGGTCATCTCATGGGGGTTGACATGTTAAGATCACATGATCAGCTGAATAATACTCTTGTTAATCTCCATGTTATTGGACACTTTTGCTCGTGGAATAAATAAACCATAGCTGACTGCGAATAGTATATTTATGGAAGCCCAATCCCGCCATTGAATAAAAAATAAAAATTGCGACTTTTTAATTATGACTTTTTATTTCACAATCCAGAATTTTTTTCCTCGCAATTCTGAGTTTTTTTCTTATAATTGCAAGATATAAACTCGCAATTGCGAGTAATAAAATCCAGATATATACCGGCAATTCCAACTTTTTTATATCTCACAATTCTGACTTTTTTCTCGCAATTGTGAGTTTATGTTTCGCAATTCTGAGAAATTCTGAATTTTCTCAGAATTGCTTGACAAACTCACAATTGCGAGTTATAAAGTCAGAATTGCAAGTTTATATCTCACAATTCTGACTTTTTTTCTCAGAATTATTTCTGAACTTTTATAGCTCACACTTCTGAGAAAAAAGTCATATAAAAAGCTTATATCTCGTAATTCTGGATTTATAACTCGCAATTGCGAATTTTGACTTCATATCATGCAGTTCTGAGAAAAAAGTCATAATTGCAAGATGTGAACTCACAATTGCGGAAAAAAAGTCAGAATTGTGAGATAAAAAGTCCAAATGACCTTTTTATTTTTACATTTTTTTATTCAGTGGTGGAAATGGGCTTCCATACATATTTGTACAATGGCATCTGTAAAGAGGTTTTATTAAAAAAAATTTTTTTTTTAAAAAGCTAGCTTTAAAATTTTTGCTTTTGAATCACTGGATCCACACTAGGTATCAGTGTAAATCAACTGCCATTTGGACTGATGAAAAAAATTATTGAATGCACCTTTAAATAATGTGATACCTTGTTATTTGGACACTGTCAATCAGTGACAGATTTCATATACATTTACAATAAAATTTGGTTGCATATACAGTAAAGAAGTTGTTTAGTTTTCAATAATACTCGTCCGCCAACAACTTCATGTGGGAAGGGTGTTGTTCTTGGTCTTATTTGCGCACAACTATATGTCAAATTGGCGAAAGACGCAGGATAAGTCGTGTGTTGTGTTCTGGATAAAGGTCTGATGCGACAGCCACGCACAGATTTACCAGCGGCTACGGTAGCCACGTGTCTCCTCTAGTGCGCGCTGAAGCAGCAGCGCAGTAACTTTGCATTAGAGAGAATGGCTGGAGTAAACTTGGCCACCATCCTAGCATCATGCCTCATCGCTTACTGCCTAAAGAGGATGGAAGCTTCAGCCCCTGTTTTTCAGAGCTTGTTCAAATAAATCTTGATGAAACGCATAAAACTTCAACTGGTCTAAAATATAGGCTGTGTGGCCTTGTACTAATTGAATACATAGCCACACTGTAAGAATCTAGATCGAATTGTTAGAGCAGTAGGTTTGTTTTCACAGATGACATTTACTGATGAAGTAAATAATAAGTAGGTCAAATTTAAACTTAAAAATCATGAATATTATGGACACAGAATTGCATACAAAATCTGCAGTTAATAAACATAACTAATGCATTAACACCCAATGGAGATCTTGCCTTGTTTGTGTACTGTGCATCCTCTCTCACTTCCTTTTTGTTGCAGACTTGGTCTCACCAGGGCTGGAGAATCTTGGCGGGGCAGCTCGCGCAGACAAGGGCAGTGTGGCGTTGGTCCAGAGCTCTGGCCACATCCCAGTTCAAGCTTAATCACAGTCTCTGGTCAGTACAAGGCCCTTTCCCTTTCACAGCCAGCTGACATCAGAGCGGTCTGGGACAGGGGAGCAGAGCTGGCTGCCATCCGCGCGGCTCTGCCTCCATCCCTGGCTGCTCACGCATGCCAGACAGGTGTGTAATCTTCAGTTGGAGACGATGGAGGATGGTAGGTACTTCAGATCAGCCCACATAGCCCTGGCAAAGAGGGGATCTGAGTGGGGAGGGGAGGAGGAGGAGTGGGAGGACCTGCCAAAACCACGAGCACAGATTGCGCAGGAGAGCCAAGCCTGGGCCTGCCAAGCCTGGGTGACCTAGTCGCTATCTTCGTCCAGACGCCGGGTGTCTTAAGGTGTCAAGTGGCTTGTGTATTTGTGTACAATCAGAATGTAAATGCGTCTTAGGTTATGCTGTCCACGTAAAGCAAGGAGGCTGACTCATTCTTATTAAAACAGAGAGGACAATGTTATACAGACAGCACAAGCAGAATACGTCACATAACAGGGAGCACAAGCTCAAAACTGCAAGCTCATCAAAAGCCATTCCTCCCCTGACATTTTCTATTTGTCCCCACTTTTTGGGATAAAAAAAAAAAATCAATTTTGGCATAATCAATAGGGTAAAATGGGGGAGGATGCGCTCTTAAGAACAATATGGATTTACTTTTTAAATTATAACATATTTAGATATATAGCATATCCACAATGAAACATAAGCCAATGTGGAAAGATAATATTTGCTAACTTAGCTGTTATAGCACAAAGTGTAAAATAGGGGTAAGATTCCCCACGGATAAACTTTTACAGAATGTATGAATGACTTTTGATATAATTATTATTAGTATTATTTAGATATAACTTAAAGTGTCATTCCTGTAAAATACTATGTCAACTCTTCTATTTAAAGTTTTATTTTGACAATTTAGTTGAATAATTGATTAACTGATGATAGAAAAAGCAGAATCCCAGTAAAAGATTCATTTGAAAGGTAAATTTATTCTACTAATACATATTAGAATTTATTTAATTGGCCATATTTGTATTGAAGATGTCATAATAGCAACACTAGGAGTGCAAATTTAATGATTTCACTCATTTAACTTACAGATTTTAATGAAAGTGAAGATGTCTGAAATGTACATCTAATTCATGGAAATATTTTGAATTTTATATATCCACCCCATTACATGTAATTACAATAAGTATTACATTTAAAAATAGGCTAATAATACTAGTAACATGCCCACGCTACTTGGGGTCGTCTGTGCCAATTTGGGTGATGGGGGGGGGGGTTAATTTAACCTCAGTGGTCTAATTTTATCTTTTTACTTCAAAATACTAAAATTTTTACTCCACAAATCTAAAAACATTGACGTGTCCACCTCGGTAGAAATCGCGTTCCGGCCCCCCTCTGCCTCGTCAGGCCCTTGGAATCATCCTAAAATACTCCCCTTACGGCACCCCTGTTCCAGAGACACAAAATTAAATCAATTAACCTCAAAACTGTTTCACTAAAATAATTTTTAAAAATTAAAAAATGTGTAGCGTTCACGTGACGAGGTAACCATAGCAACACTATGCGCTTTCCGTAATGTTATGATCGGCATTGGACGGTACATTGATAAAACGTAAGTTCTGTCATTATATCTCACGTTATTATAGTTTTACATATCACAAATATATCGCGAAAAACTTTAGTGTTGTTTAAAACACGTTTAAGATAGTTGACAGTTAGGTACCTGTGCAAAAAGGCGGACGACATTGCGCTTTAACCGACTGTGCCGCGAAAATTACCAAACGATACAGAAATTACAGAAAAGTTTATTTTAAACGCTCCCAGTATCTGCATTAACTATTTTGATATCTATTTATATTACGTTCTGCCAAGGACGAAAGATATAGTTCTAAAAATTGTTCTCAATATTAAAGAATAGCAGAATTCACACTACAGCTATAACGATAATGGCACAGAGAAACGATATCGTTGGAATTACTTCCAGAACGATTTTTTTCAGCTGACGAACGATACAAACATTGACACCCAATCAGAATCAATCCTACTATCACGAGCTCGAGAATTTTGGCAGACGCGTGTGTGCTTAGAATAAACTGATGATATATGTCACATACAACAACTCTTATGATTATGATTGCGCCTATGAACATTTGGGGTAAGTAAATAAATAAATAAACAGTCTGATGTGAAGGCCATGTATGCAAATGAGTGAAGAAATGTCAAATTTGCATACATTTTCAGTGACCCCCGTCGCTGCCTTCCTCCCAGCGAACACTGCCATCTCCTCTGACAGCTCGGGCCATTGTCCAGACGCTCTGGTTTGAATACGGCCTGTCAGAGAGAGTGAGTCTGATGCGAGGTGACAGCAGATACAGCCTGAATGACTGACCGGCCACTGACATGCATGCATGCACGCGCACACACACACACACACACACACACACACACACAGACGGACAGACAGACACCAGAGACGTGCTCTGGGCCTAGCTGAAGTCCTAGAAGAGATACAGAATAAAAGCCACTCAATTATGCAAATGTTTCTGTTAATTTAATCAATTATATGTTGACTGTACATCAAAAAATATACAAGTAACCTGGAGGTCTCATAATATGCAAAGAGGCTTTTGACTGAAGCTAGAACACGGGGACAAGAGCAATCTTATAAGATAGTATGTGCATGGACAGGCTGTCAGTCAAGATTTTCAGTCAAAGACATATTACACACTCATTGTGTGTGTATATTATATACATATACATATAAAATGCATTACATATAGGCAAATTTAAGATAGCCTATTTATTTACTCAGAATTAGAATGTATTTTTTACTCAGAGTTAAAAAAAAAAATACATCTACCATTAAAGCCATGGTTATATGAGCACACCTCGATTAAGGTGTTTTGCATTTGGATTCCCTCTGCTGGACTTTATTGGCAATGCAGCAGGATCAATCCTTGCAATTGTGTTTAATTTATTCAGACGTCTCTTATAGTCCGACCCCGATTAAATAAACAAGAAAGCTAGGCTACTCGGTTCACAACTCAGTTCTTTAAAATGCATGAAGGTTTGGCTTTATGGTATTTGTAATTTAAATCTGCTAGCATTTCGGAGATGCAAATTTGAGGACAATGATTTGATCTGCACGATTAATATATTCATTTATGTTCCAGGTCCCCACCTTGCATTACGCTATTTAATTTAGATGAAGTCTTGCCTGGAGGTGATGGATTTTATAAGCCAAATATATCAGTGATAATGTCAAATGTCTGGTGGGCTGGTTGCCAAGAAAGAGAAAAGAAAACAAACAAAAAAAATTATATTTTAGATTTCAACACAGATAGCAAAATAATGGCTTTTATTTAATGCAAGCAAATCATATGCTTACATATATATACTTTATTAACAATATTGTATAGATACATGTATAATAAATGTAATTTAAAGGAAAATATATTAATAAAAAACTGATAATTAAGTGAACCTAATATTTAATATTTATATTACAAATAACAACTGATAATTGAAGCAATTTTTGGTGTAATTTAATATTCATACTTTATTAACACAATAAATAATAATAACAATATTGTATAATGTATATTAATGCATGATTTTAATTAATCAGGTAGATTTAAATTATAATATAATAATAAAAAACTGACAAATAAAGGCAAATAAAAATACATTTTGGTGTAACTTAATATTGATATAGTTTAATAAAACAGACATTTCTAAAGAATTGTAGGCGTTAATATTAAGTGTTAAAATTAAACTAATGGAATATTTAATCCACACACATTTTGTTTTGCTTCAGGACACAATATCAAAGCTGAAATCCATGTTTAACAGTCTAAAATGGTTTTATGTATTTATTTATAAATTTTTTACATTGCATAATTTTGTTTATGATTTTTGAGGACGAGCGCATGTCACATAACCTGCCCATGTTGGCATATGACAAATTTGTCTGCTTCTGCCAAATGACAGATTAATTTGTGTCAAAGTACTGTAAAGATTTTATTAGACACATGAATTTTCACCAATGTCTGCATTTTCATTGCGTGTTTTTCCGCTCCTGTTCCTGACTGTATTCACTAGTTGTGGACTACAGGACATCTTGCGGACTTCTGCCAAGTGCTTCGGTCTCCATGCTCTCGATCTACAGAGGTGTGTGGAGCGGATGTAATTTTATTTGACTGCTGCACAGTTCACCTGAGGCGTCAGCTGCTGCCTGACACGCTGAGCATTTAGGGAGCTAACACATCTATTATATATACATGAAACCTAACTTGGGCACGAACAGCAGATGTTGCCGAAGACGCAAGTTTTGTTGTCGGCTTAGCGCAGGGAATTGTATAAATAGGACACGTTGGATGCCTGTGTACTTGCTTGCAAATGGACACATGTGTAAAGACCCCAAGTAAGAACACGCAAGGCCCTGGATGAGATAAGAAACAGCGAATGTGGCCGGACGGTGTGGGAACGGAGATATTGGCCACAGTTGAAGACCTGGCTGTGAGCTGTGTGGACAGGAAACAGATTTTGCTCCTCAAACACAGCGTTCCTCAGCCAGATCCAGACTGTGAGTTCGCTGCCAGCCACTGTTCACAACCAGCCTGGCCACAATCACTGTGAAAACCCATTCTGTTTGCTGTGTCAATGTGCTGAACCAAAAAAAAAAAAAAAAAAGAATAAACAAAAAAAACTTACAAGCCTAAAGTGGGATAGCTAAGGGGGGTTGGGTTGCTCACATGGGACACAAGCCATCTCAAGCTGGACAGGTTCCCCATCATATGGCAGTCTTACACACAGCACATGGTTCTTGCTGAACATGACAGCCACAACAACTCTAAAGCCAAAGACACCACGCTAGTTCTCCGTGCCATTTTGGAACGCGTGGATGGCTTGTCTTCAGTTGATGACTCGAAATAGCATGCGGTGTCTTGAGTGCCGATCCTTTGTCTGAATGTTTGATGACATTGAGTCTTGAGTGGAGCCAAAGATGTCATACAACAAAAAGAACAATGCTGTTTATTTCGTAACTTATGGTTTATAAATAATATTTTCGCTGCGTGTGGTCACAATTTGAGAGTTAATGGACCACAGGATAGAACATTTAAAAAATTCAACCCTGTTGTATCTTAAAATAAACTCTTTCTCCTAGAGATAAAAAGGAGAAAAGTCTCACGTTGTTGTCCAGAGAAATCCTGGATGGAGGCTCTCAAAAATGCATCAAACTGCTCCTTTGAGCAAAGTCTATAATCAAAAATTCTCTCTGTAGATTAAGCTGGAATAGGAGGAAGTATTTTAACAATGAAAAACAATGTAGTAACTCTTAAAACTACATAAACATAAACTTTACATCTTAAAACTCTTAAAACTACATTCCGTGACAAAAACGTATTATTTATAAAATTATAGTGTATTTGGCATCCGCCATGACACTCGCTGTGAGAAATACAGCAAGCGGAGTGATACAAATGGTTAAATGTTTGGAGTTCTGTAATCACTAGAATATCGCACCGCTGGAAAAGGCTTTCAGCCAATCAGATTAGAGGACCAGAAAGAACTGTTTTATAAATATATACATATAAAATGTTAAACAAATATTCTGAGCGGAACTCAAATGTTTCTTATCACATTCTCCTGTCCACATTCATTTTTAAAGCTCTATACACTTTCGCATTTCTATATATCTTTGTGTCTATTTGTATTCGTACTTGTCCTAAGAAATAATAATCTTAGGATTTAAGGCGTTTACACCAAGAACGATAACTATAAAGATAACGATATTAGCATCCACACCAGCGGACGATATCGTCTGTTTATTCTAAGCGTATTCATCTTCTGCCACTTTAAATTCTCGAGCTCGTTATAGCAGGATTGATTCTGATTGGGTGTCAATGTTTGCATCATTCATCAGCTGGAAAAAATCGTTCTGAAAGTGATTCCAACGATATCGTTTCTCTGTGTTGTTATCGTTATGGCTGTGGTGTGGACTCTCCTATTCTTTAATATCGTTATTATCGTTATCGTTTTAGTCATCGTGCTTTGTGTGAACGGGCCTTTATACTGACTAATACAGTGTGAACCTTAAAAGAATTTAAATTCCTGGCCCTCCAGGGACTCTAAATTGTTGCAATAATCTCAGTATTATCAAGACTCTTGATATTTAATTACTCTTCATGAACAAATCAATAATTCAGAGGATCTGATGAAGAAATAAAATCTTCATATACTTCATATGGTAACAGCAAAAACTGCTCCTCTCCCACTGTCAAAAAACCCTACAAAAGTATAATATAATCTGTAAATTTAGGATTTTTTTTGTTTTGTAAGAAGTTTTCAATTAAAAACTTTCAGTTTGATAATGTGTGAAATATTAGTAGTACCATTATATTAAACTTAATGCAAAAATAATGACTGTTACCAAACAGGTTTCCTAATCACTTAATCAATCAAATAAATAGCCCTGCCCCAAACTTATGCTATTGGTCAATGCTGCTATGTCAACCACAGTCGAGCCCCAATATTTACATTTTCTGAGAATTTTGTATTTACAAATAGCTTACTTAATAATCATCTCTCTGCAAGTAAAGAAAATATTTTAAGAGTAAAACACTGGAAAAAATGACAAAACTAAATTATCCTCAGCATTTGGCAAGTAGGGAAACAACAAGAACAAAGCCAGTTGTTCATGAATTTTGTCTAGGGACCAAGGGCCAATTTCTAAGCTCAAACGCCAAACCTAGAGGCAGGAGGAGGATGATTGGATTGCAGCAGTGGCCAGTTGGAAACTGCATTCAAGTGGAGCTGCAGAAGCCTGATAGCACTCTAGCCAGCATAGAGTGACCAAGGCCAAAAAAACGCTGGCCTTCCCCTGACACAAAACTTCAAAGGTGACAACATGTTCTTGCGATTTTAAAAAAGCAAGATTAGGCTGATTCTGATGGCGGGTTGTACTGTCTAAACATCTGAACCTGAATCCTTTTTCTATCTGCCTATCCAGACGCTGCACCATTCCGCACCAGATTGCCAGGCCCCCTCTCTCCGCCACACATCAGTACCCAGCCTGCTGCCTGCTCCCTGAAGGATGGACCAACACCTGCTGTGGGCAGGCACTGCCTCCCCCTTCCTCGTTTCCCCGTGCACTGTCTTCATGAGCTCCAGCGCTTCAGGGTGAGATACCATGGGGGAAGAAAAGGCTTTTGGGAAGAAGGAGGGGTTCGTTGAGACCCTGCTTGCTCCGTTCAGTTGAACCGGCTCAAGGTTCTTCCTCTTCATTGCCCGAAGCCCCTAGTGTTCCGTCCATATGGTTGTCGCATCTTTTCTTTTCGGATTTTTTTGGTCTTGGTGGAATTACTGGATGGTTGACCTGACCTGCATACATTTAGGATGAAGGGGTGAAACTAACCAGAAAAAAAGGAAGGAAGGAATAAATATAGCATGTGGTGAATATGCAGTCATGCGCAAGAGTCAATGAGCCTCCATCTTCATTGACTAATGGGTCATATTATGGTGCAATAATCCAGCTTCACATTAATTCACGGATACGGTTGTTTACTCAAGAGTTCATTGGTTAGTTAAACAAAACTAGTGATCAAACCGGAAAAATTTACTAATTTTCATGTCATTCCAAACATGTATGACTTTCTTTTTTTTATAGAAGACGACGCACAAAATTTGAATTTGTGCATATTTAAAAAACATAACTAATATAATAAAAGACTGCAATTGATATATTACATTACATATAATTTGTATAAACTGCATCGCTTTTTTTGGTCACCATTCACTTTTATTGTATAAAAAAAGCAGCACCAACATTCCGTTAAACTTCTCCTTTTGTTTTCAATAGAAAAATATCTAAAATAAGGAATGAAATGAAAGTGAGAAAATGATAAACTAATTACATTTCTAAAAATAATAATAATAAAATAAGAAATTAAAAATTAAATAAATGTAATAAAACACAAATAAAATACAAAAATAAATAAAATCAGATAAAAACATAAATTAAAAAAAACCTGCCTACAATTATAGTGTTTTCATTAAGATGTTTCTAAATGCATCCTGAATTATTCATGTTCATACTGCTTCAACATATTAAATTTAAATTTCACAGGAGCTGCTGAAACAGTTCTACTCCGCCATCATTGAATCCATCCTCTGCACTTCAATAACTGTCTGGTTCAGCTCAGCTACCAAATCTGACCTCAGAAGACTACGGAGGGTAGTCCGGACTGCTGAGCGGATCATTGGTACAACCCTCCCCAGTCTCCAAGAACTGTACTTATCCAGAGTGAGCAAAAGGGCTGGTAAAATCACTCTGGACCCCTCACATCCAGCACACTCCCTCTTTGAACTGTTACTGTCTGGTCGACGCTACAGAGCTCTGAGCACCAGAACGACCAGACACAGAAACAGTTTCTTCCCTCAGGCAATCCATCTCATGAACACTTGACAATAAACACGGAACACACAACTATTATACATTATCCATTCACCACACTCTCTTATTTTATTTTATTTCTCATTTCAAATTTGCACATACTTGACCTGTACATACATGATTGTCCATATTATATATTGTTTTTTGTTTTTTTTGCTGTTGTGTACATTGCCTATTTGTATATTTGTATATTATTCTTTTATTATCTGTGTCCTGTCCTGTTGCTGTCTTTTTGTTGCACTGTGGAGCTTCTGTCACTACAACAAATTCCTTGTATGTGTAAACATACTTGGCCAATAAAGTTCATTCTGATTCTGATTCTGATTAAATGCAAGTGAGAATAAACATGGATATCTAGATATTCTGTCTGCTTCCAATCTGAATATCAAATAATTGGGGGTTCAGTTTCAGCAGCCTTGGCTCTCAAAGGCAGTGTAAAGACAACATATGAAACCTAATGAGATTTATGAGACCAAACACAAATTTGGAAGTCCAGATTTGTTGCCAAAAAAAGAGAAAAATATAATTTAGTTTTTCCTCCTGAGGCAATACCTCAGAAAGGCCATTGAGCTCTTGCTAAGAGCATCTGCTGGCCTATGCTAATTTCAGGTCTGAATTTTTGAAGCCCAGTATGGAAGAGTCCTTTGGCTATATTTCATGCACGCATCTAGGTTAAAGGACAAGGGGAGGTTGAAATGACCGAGTGGACACAAAGGCCAATAGTGGCCCTGATCTTTAAACCCTACACAGGGGAAACTAGGACATTGGATGGAGTTAATATTTTAATGTTCATGTTCATAGCACTCAGCCAAAAGAGAAAAAGGTGGACATTTGAGTCTTTAAAAAAACACATAACCAATTAAGAACATGTACTAATGAAGTTAACACATTTCTGCTGACAGCTCTCCTTAATCATGTCATTTAACCACTTATTACCTGGCATCTGTTTGAAGGCAGTGTAGAACAGCAGGAAAATTAGAACAAGAATATCTGACGCCAGCCATTGTTGCTTCAGCTTGGCTAAATGCAAATCTGCTTATTGGCAAATCAGGCTTATATTAAACTTATGTTCGTAAAAAAAAAATAGGCCTGCATTCACCGGAATAGGTTAAAAATAAAAAAATAAATTCAAATAATTCAACTTTTTAAAAACACTTCAAATTACAACAAGCATATCAATTTCTAAAAGCTGCAGAGTTCAAAATGTACTGGATTGCAGGAATGGCCTGAATACAAATACAAGTTTCGCTTCGTGACTATGTTGAGCGATGTGAGCAGAGGGAGCGGTTTAGACGCATAATTGAACATTTAAAGAGGACAAGCTTGGGGTAATTACACTAATTAAGAGCAGTAACTAATGAAGCCATCCCTCCTGTGACAGAGTCACAGTCCCTCGTACCATTACTCGCCATTAATCTTCCATAATCACCTATGTCGCGCGTTAGGGACATTCAGGCACGCAACAAAGCATTTTGTGACAGCCAGCCAATGGGAGGAACATTTCAGTCCTCACAATGGCTTGTAATATTGCCCAACTGGACTAACATGATGAAATAAAATAGCTTTTAAGAGTATCGTTCACAGACCAGGCATACTAATTTAGCGCTGTACTGTAGCACTCACTGCCAAATAAACTGGTACACACTGTCTCTTTCCAAAGTGATTTGAACTGTTTCACTGCAGGGCATTCTGGGCATGGACCACCACTCTAAAACAACCCTCAGTGGCTGGCATCCAGCTTCCGCTACTTTTTTTTCTCCACAGTTCGAAATATATAAATGACAGCACAGAGCCAATAGTGTTTTACATAATAATGAACAGTGATTGGATGACGGCCGTACAATTGCATTTTCATCTTGACTATGCTAAAAATATTCACGTTATGCAAATGGATACAAATATGGAAAGTACAATCAAAGTCCGAGGTATGAAAAATGGATCACTGATCAAGAAATCAGTTAAATAAGAGAAAACACTGGCCCCACCTGGAAAATAGTGTTTTTAGAGAAATTTGAGCTAAAGACGAAAGAAGAAAATTAATGATATAACTGATGTCAGATTTTGCCACTGAAACATAATCTTGACAAACCATTTTAGTGCTGTCAAACGATTAATCGCGATTAATCGCATCCAAAATAAAAGTTTTGTTTACATACTGTACGTATGTGTACTGTGTTTATTTATTTTGCATATATAAATACACACACATACAATATATATTTTGAAAATATTTACATGTTGTGGCGGGAGGAGCAAACGACAGACACAGTGGGTGTGGCGTCAGGCCTCGGAGAGGCTTTTATTAAACAGAAATATCAAAAATAGTGTCCAAAGGGGGAAAAAAAGTGTCCAAAATAAACAGGGGATCTGGTGTCCTCGCCGTGCTCGGGGCTTGTGAAGGAAGGGCAGTGTTCATGACGGGAGGAAGGGTCCAGAGAAGGGGCGGAGTCCGGTGGCCGCACGCGCTCCCCTCTTCGGTCCGGGGCGCGAGGGGCGGCGGCTTCCTTGAGCGGCTCTGCTCTCCTGGGCCCGGGATACGCCTGGGGGACTCCACGGCCCGGCATCCTGGCCCGACGGTCGTGTGACGGGTGCGGCGGCGTCCGGACTGCGGGTCCGGCTGCTCGCGTCTCTGGCGGCGGCGGCGGGGAATCCCTCAACGCTCCCTTCCTGGACCCACGAGGACACCAGCGTGCATGCACGGGGAAGAGACCAGTCTCTCGAGGAGAGGTTTTGCGAACGGCGGCGGTGATGTGAGGCCCTATTCAGATCAGGTGCGCCTCTATCACACGCCGCCAGACCGGGCTAGTTTCCGCGCCTCTCCTCTCACACGCCCACTCCCGTCGGGAGCCTGGTGAAGGGCGGCGAATAAGGGACGGGGTGGTGATGATATGAAAGGGGGGAGGCAGCCGACTCGTCACAATGTATATACATGTATATATTTATATTATATTATATATATAAATATATTTAATATATAAACATAGCATATTTTTCTTAAATATATACATGCATGTGTTTGTATTTATATATACATAATAAATATACACAGCACACACTCATATTATGTAAACAAAAACTTTTATTTTGGATGCGATTAATCGCGATTAATCGATTGACAGCACTATGATTTTACATATTTCAGTCAACTGATGAGAGCTGTATTGTTTCAATATTTAGCTAAACAAGTTAACTTACAACATCTATCTGATGGTTTATCAAGAATGTACAGTGGCAGCCAAAACTTTGAAGATTTTTTAATATTTTAGATAGAAGAATGCTCATCAAGACTGCATTTATTTGATCTAAAATATGAGAAAAACAGTAATATTGTGAAATATTACAATTCAGTTTTTTCCATTTTCATTTTTCTATAGTCTATTTTAATGGTTAAATTAAATTTTATTAATCAAAAAGCCTGTCTAATTTCCATTATTTTCTGGATTCCATTTTAATTGTTCCATTAAATTTTAATAATCAAAAGCATCTCCAAATTTATTATTTTATTTCTTTTTTTTTTTTTTAAGTTTTTTTTTTTTTCCAGAAATACTGCACATTTACCTTTTTCTCCTAAATAAATTCTAGTAAATAATATTTCTGGTAAATACTCCTTTAAAAAGTGTTGTTTTGATTATAATTTTATTAGTAGTAGACTAGAACACATGGATATGTTGTCATTCTTACACTATAATACTGAACTTTGATTTCAGTGATTTGGACTATGAGATGGACACTTGCTTCTTGCACTCTAAGTTGCTCTTTACTTTTGCTTTAAAAAAGGATTTCATAGAAATTTGGATTTCATTTGGTTTAATAAAATATAGTTTAATAAAATATTCTTAAGTAAAATTGTTGATTTTTTTGTGTGGGAAATTAATCGTTTAGATTAATCGATAAATGAGTTGATAGATTAATCGAAATAAAAATAGTTGTTAGTGGCAGCCCTAATACACAGTTATATTCTTTGCCACCTTCATTCCTCTAACAGTGAAGTATGTACAAGTTGCGATGAGGGAGGGAAAGAAATCTCACCCCGGATTCAAACCTGCATCACCCACATGACCACCAAGGCTGGCCACCGCACATGCACTAACCACTAAGCCACATCTCAGTTAAATATTTACTAACTCGTTTGCATTTTCTTTTCAGGCCTTAGGTTTCTCAAGCTGTAGCTCAACACTGATCTTGGACAGCGATGCTACCTATTAACATTTAAACCTAGTGGACGGCTGGATGTAAGAAGAATCACTTTACAGGCCAGCGGTGACACTCTTTAGGCCTTAACCCCGGTGTCCAAGTCCAGGCCTGGGGGGGACGGCGCTACACCAGGCCAGTGTGACTGCCAGACAGCTCTGCTTGTCTGTTAATCTGCACTTGCTGTGAAAGGGGGGCAAGCGGACAGCGCTGCCAAACACGAGACGCACTGCAGATGGCAACACTTCCATATTCTGTT
The DNA here is from genome assembly GCA_021397915.2 of Tor tambroides. NCBI lineage: Eukaryota > Metazoa > Chordata > Actinopteri > Cypriniformes > Cyprinidae > Tor > Tor tambroides. The sequence continues at coordinate 39,196 of JAFVLL020038154.1, forward strand.
TCTTTTCTGGCCGACTTTCCTTCTCACCCGCCGTTATTCATATGCATGAATGTGCTGTGAATACGAGCGCCGTTGCTTTCCCCAATTCCTGTTTCACTGTTTTTCCCCCCTGCAGATTCGTGCGTATCGGCTAACGTTTCACATTCGGCGAGGTTCGGACGCTCCACGTTTCCAAAATGTCGAGCGTAACTGTCTCAAACAAGCACGATGGAGATGTTACTTACAGCCAGAGTAAAGCATGCCTGTGGCACACTAGCTCAAAGTGCTTGTGATGCCCGCATGCTTTTTCTGGGTTTGTGCCGCAGCACTGCGATGGACATCTGCTGGGGCTTGGTGAACATATGTTTCCACAGCGCTCCATTTCCAAAATGAAAAACATAATGTCTGTCCAATTAAATATGCAAAAAACAAACACCTTTTTAACTAGCTCAAAAGACATTTTGTCGTTCTGAAGTTTAATATTTTGATTTCGTGACTCTTCGGGAACTTTTCTGAGACACACTGACAGCTGTTAAGAGCGTTTCTAACAGGATATTATACATTTTAGAGAATTTCAAGAGTACTTAAAGCTATTTTAACAGTATTTTGTATTTTAAGATTAAAAAAGTAACAACATTACAATATATGTGAAGTGAAAAGCTAATAAACAAATCCATCAAGGCGTTTTAGCTTAAAACTGTCGCTTCTGGTTAAAATACCAATCCATAATAACACTTTACCAGTGAAAAAGTCCATCCCCTGTTGTCCTCTCACATCAAAATCTACCAGTATGTTTGTTTAGAACTATTTTGGACTGTTTTGTAAATGGTGCTTAATCTGTGCATATTTCTCTCCTAATTCAGATAAGACGACTTTTTTCACTGGAGAAAGCAATATTATGGATAAAGGACTCTTATTGGTTTGCAGTTGCAGTTCATCTTAATGATGTATATGTTTATTACAAATACACATTGATGGACTGGAGTGGTATGGATTACTTGTGGATTATTGTGATGTTTTTATCAGCTGTTTGGACTCTCATTCTGACGGCACCCATTCACTACAGAGGATCCAGTGGTGAGCAAGTGATGTAATGCTAAACAATGAAGAAACAAACTCATCTACATCTTGGATAGTTAAAGGGTGAGGGAATTTTCAGAAAAATCACTGGTTTTGAGTGAAATATTCTTTTAACTGACAGGTTGTGAAAAGTCTTAAAATACAATTTTTTTTCTCTCCAAATGAACACAAAATTAAAATGTGGCCATTGGTTTTTAAATGCAAACACATTGTATATACAGTAGCTTAAATAAATAATTTGTGTTTCTAATAACTATACTGAACTCATCACCACTAACGCAGTGTATTGTTATGATCCCGACCACGACAAAATTAATTGCATTGTTTGATCCGAGCCAGTCCAGCGTGAAGTCTGTCGTTTGTCCAGTTAGCACATGGATATGATTAACTGTGGCAGGAGGCATGAAAGCACTGAGCCTTACTGTAGGCTGATCAAATTAATTATGCTAAATAGCAAAAGAGGGAGAAGGCCAAAACTACATTGTTCGACGTGATTGGAGCTTGGTTCACATTAACACTGACTGCTAAAGCTAAACTTTGCAAGGAATATAAATTTAGTATGCGTGAAATTTAGTTCAGTGTTTTATGTCACAATATGTAAAATCACCTAACAACAATTTGTCCCAATGTGTAAAAGCATTTTGATGCATATTTGGCAAAGAACATAAGGTTTCATCTGGAACACTGTAAAAAAAAAAAAAAAAAACTGGTTGACATTACTTGTAAAAGGATTGTTTTAAAAACTTAACATTAACAACTACAACATGTACCCATACCCATGATTAAATTATTCAAGCACAAGAGCGCATGTCCCTCAGTTTAGCATATAACATAATGAACACAGTTAGAATTGGTATTGCAATTATTAATGAGTCAAATTTGTAGTCAAAACTTTACAGAA
>JAFVLL020038155.1:0-33042 GCA_021397915.2 Tor tambroides
ATGAACGAAATGACTCGAAAAAAGATTCGTTCATTTTGCTGAACGAGACTCAAAGGTCCGAGTCAGTAAAATGATCCGAACTTCCCATCACTAGACCTGAGCCCTGCAAACGAACCACTTTTCCTACTGTGACTTTAAGAGTGGGCGGGATATCGTGTTCAAACAGCCAATCATGTGCTAAAGCCAAATACTCCCCCAAATTCAGGAAATCTATTGGTTAGGCCTCTCAGACGATGGACCAATGGTAGTGCACGTTTGTTGAAAGGCGTTTCTTTGATGACACAGGCACATATCATAGGCGAGAGCTGTTGCGTAGGAAGTGATAGGACATTAAACCTGTCAATTATTAATTGCACAGACAGAAGGCATGTGACAAATTTGTTGTATGACAAAAAACGTTTACGTACGCTATTATTAACCTTCATTTTTGATGCATTTAATTTACTTCATATAATTTAGGTCGATGAAATCTTTCCAGGTTTGATGCAAAATCATGTAAATGCATTGCTTTGAACTACAGTGTTTTGAAGTCAGAATCATTTTAGCGAATCGGTTCGTTCAAATGGTTCTTTTTATATAAAAAAACGATTCCTTTTTTTTCACGGTTTCACTATTTTTTTAATTTATTTATTTATTTATTTATTTGTAAAACAGGCGTTTACGAATAATGTTTTCGGTCTTGTGTTTGTTTGTTGGTTTATTCAAACATTTTTATTAACAACGTTTGGAACTAACAATACAAATAAGATCATTACTTACAACATAATAAATAATAATGTTATTTTTAAACATATTTTTAATTCCAAATATTGTTAACAGTATTGTTCCCACATTCTTTTTATTCCTAAACAAAGACATCTCAAATGGCTCGCGAATCAGTTCAACTGAATCCTCAACAAGAACCGGTTCATAAAAAGACTCTTTAGGAAACCGAGCTTCACTACTGCGTGTGCAGTTAATAAATCCATCTCAAACAAAGTCAATTCCTCTTGAGGACCAACAATCTAATATGAGTGCATCAGCTGTACGTTTAATCAAGGTAAATGCATAAATCCCGTATGAATGAGAGAGATGGTAAGGTTAGACATCTAACGCAAACACAAACGAAATCATTTCCAGATGTCTTCCGAAGTCCACTGAAGTTGCTTAGTCACGAGAATCTCAGCCAGGAGGAGGATTTTTGGTAGTACATCTCATTGGTTGACAAAGTAGTGGGTTTTTCATGTATAGTTTCAGTAGTAACTGGACTGATACGCATGCCATGGCAACTCAAGCGAAGGTTAAATATGTTGTTTCTTATCTTAAATGAAGTTATTGTTTGCAATGCATTATTTAACTGTTATGTTGTCATGTTCTAGCCTGTTCTTTATGGATATTTCAGAAGTTCTTGCTCGTGGAGAGTCCGGATAGGTGAGTCTTGAATACACCAGATCATTCTATTTACTAGCATCCATCTCGAGCCTATATCAAATATTCTTCTTTAATTTAAATGTTTTAATATTTACAGCGTTTGCATTGAAAGGCATTGAATATGAGCAAAAACCAGTAAATCTCATCAAGGATGGTGGGCAACAGGTATATATACTGACATCTCTGCACTAGACTGTTGCTATTCATCTACCCATATCTATAACATTCCATGTTAACTCAAATAATTATCTTTTTCACAAGCTAACAGATCAGTTTAAGGCAATAAACCCTATGCAGCAAGTGCCTGCAGTCACCATTGATGGCATCACCTTGTCTCAGTCGGTAAGAACATGCATTCTCCTGCTTTGTGGCACATTGAAATTCAGTTATTTTATGTTTACATTGTTTTCTTATTTAACTCAGTTGGCCATCATCCAGTACATTGAGGAGACTCGTCCAGAGCCCCGTCTCCTGCCTGCAGACCCAAAGCAGCGGGCTCAGGTCCGTATCATCTGTGACGTCATCGCGGCTGGCATCCAGCCTCTCCAGGTTAGACACGACATTGTGTTTAAAGGTGCACAATGTTACAATTTCAACTATAAAGAAGTTGTCTGAATGCTTTTAGGTGGGTCCAAGTCAAAAGAGCTCACCCCTAAAGGTCCTTGCACACTGACTTCGAAATTTTCATATGCGTTTTTTTCTTTTCGTATTGGGAAAACACAGAAAATCGAACCTGATCTGAATTTTTTTTTTTTTTAATGACAGACGAAATTTTCGGAGGCAGTGTGTAAACGTGATTGACACAACGTGAGGACGTAGTTATTTTTTTAACATGCAAAAATTTTGGACTCAGTGTGCAATGACTTTAAGTCTCTATAACACTTCTACAACAGGAGTGTCCAAACGCAGTCCTGGAGGGCCGGTGTCCTGCAGAGTTTAGCTCCAACCCTAATTAAACACACCTGAAGCGGCTAATCAAGCTCTTACTAGGCATACTAGAAGTATCCATGCAGGTGTATTGAGGCAAGTTGGAGCTAAACTCCGCAGGACACCCGCCCTCCAGGACCAAGTTCGGACACCCCTGTTCTATAACTATCAGGTCATCATCTGCAAGGTACAAATCACATGGAAAAGTTATTAACACTTCTCCTCTAAAAGCAAGAATTTCACATCAGTGCTTTAATGTAATGTTTGACTGATATTGCTTAAACTAAGACCCCATTATTTCCAATGATGCTGTATTTCAGAATATATATGTGCTTCAGAAAATTGGAGCAGAGAAGGTACAGTGGGCTCAACATTTCATCAGCCGAGGATTCGGGGGTGAGTTTTTCTCATTAAGTTTTACATTGCTACCTTTACCTAGTTATCTTACTGTCATATAAACCATTAGTTTGTTTTTTTTTATCTTTGATCCAAATAATCTCTCAACACGTTTTCTTAAACATATTGTAACATCAATACTTAACACCTGATTGTTTTGAATATGGAATTGAATTTTATTGGCTGTTTTTTGAAGCCCTTGAGCCTATCCTGAAGCAGACAGCAGGAAAATACTGTGTTGGTGATGAGGTAATAGCTGTGATGCACTTTATCAAATATATCAAATATTAATATAAATAGCAGTATATGATATACACTACTGTTCAAAACTCTGTTTAATGCTTTTGAAAGAAGTCTCATGTTCACTGCATATAGAGTAGAAATCAGTTTTCATTTGAATATATTTTAAAATGTTTGTTTATTTTTGTGATGTCAAAGCTGAATTTTCAGCATCTTCAGTCACATGATCCTTCAGAAATCATTGTAATGTACTGATTCGCTGCTCAAGAAAGATTTCTCGTTATCAATGTTGAAACCAGTTGTGCTGCTTAATATTTTTGTGGAAACCATGACATTCTTTGATGAATCTGAAATATTTTGTAACATTTAAATGTCTTTACTGTCATTTTTTGAGGAAAAAACCTTACTAATCCTAAGGTTTTGAACAGTAGTTTTTACAAAATCTAAACTCGGTTTTAAAATGCTTTCAAATATTAACATTAATACGCTTCTAGATATCCATGGCAGATATTTGTCTTGTGCCTCAAGTCTACAACGCTGAAAGGTACGACTTGTCTCTTTAAAACTGACATTAATGTTTATGCAATGCAAAATGCTGTAATTGCCTTTCTTCTGTCCTTTACCAAAGGTTCAAGGTGGATATGTCCCAGTTCCCTACTATCAAAAGGTTAAACCAGACCTTAATTGAGATTGACGCTTTCAAAGTCACTCATCCTTCATGTCAGCCTGATACTCCTGATGATTTGCGGGCATAATCTGAATAATGAAATCAATAAAACACTTTGATAAACAGTTATGTGAGACTCTTCATTAAGACAGTTTGGTTTCTTTTTAGCAAAGTACTGCATTTATTGCTTTGTTGAAAAGACTATAGTCGCTTTTTGCAACTTTCAGACATCTATGAACAAGAGTTGAGCTGTACATGCCAGTGACTTAAAGGAAAATGTGTGAGTGCAATGTGAAACATACAAAGTGGACAAAAATACAAACGTGAAAATGTGTTAAATGTGTGCAAAATAAGAGAAAACATTTATTGCACAAAAATACATAGTCTCTGAATGTACTAAATACAAATCTGAACTACACATGAGAGAGTGAAGGCTTTGCTTGCTTTTAAGGAAATCAATATAAAAACGGTAGCTGTAAAACAGCTGTTCATGCTAAAACTGCAACAATGCAACGTTAAAAAAACAAAAACAAACAAATGATAAAAGTGCTTCTCAAGTTCCAATTTTTTCTATGATGTTTCTGTAAGAAAAAAAATCCCCTAGGAAAAAAAAATCCTGTAGTCCCTGATCCTAAACAGGGAGTTCAACCGTGCATTTAAGAGTGTCATTATAAAACGTTCCTGAACAATCTGACCCTCCAAATACTAGGATGGTGCACTGGAGAGAGAGCCTCTTGCTATGACGGCGATCCCTCGCATCCTTCGGGTCTGAAGATAAAGGCTTTGTAGAGCCCAGGCTTATCAGACTGTGGCCTGCACGAGGCTTAGAGCAAAGCAATGGAGACACCACTGATGACCAGGAGCTGGTATCTGCAAACATGCACCGTTTTAACCTTTCAAGCCATTCAGACTAATATCTGTAAACTGTAGTCTTTTAAAGAACCTTGAAATCAATGATTTGTGACATCAAGTCTTGGTTTTGAGGCCTTCTATATGCTGGTATACTACTTTAAGTTAAAGTAAAACTACTAAAGTAAAACACACTTAAATGGACACTTCACCCTAAAATGCACATTCGGTCATCATTTATTTACCCTTGTATTGTTTCATACGTGTATGATTCCTTTCTTTGTTGGAACACTGCAGACACTGTTTTTGTCCTTTTGTACCCCTGGTTTCACAGACAAGGCTTAAACCTAGTCCTAGACTAAAATGTAAGTCTGAGCTGTTTCAACTTAAAGAAACTTGCAATGACTGATCTTAAAATATATCAGTGCCTTTGTTTTGTCTCAAGATGCACACCAGTAATGTTTTTTCCTAAGCATGTTTATAAGAATGACTTAAAATGTCCTAATTGAACTATGGCCTAATACTGGCTTAGTCTAAGCCCTGTCTGTGAAACCGGGCCATAGTGTGAGGAAATTAGACTATTTTTATTTTTGCCTGAACTATCCTCTTAAAAACAGTCCTTGGACATTTTATAATGAACATACATTTTACCAGTTATAAAAATAACACTTGCATAAACAAGGTAGAATGTAAAGGGGGGGTGGGGGGGGGGACAACCTTTTTTAAAATCCTTAATCCCAAACCACTAAATCATTGACAGCTGGAAGAGTCATGTAAATTAATTGTTTAAAAAGTAAGGAGACATGGAAGATCGATCAATCGACTTTCTGGTCTGGCTTTCTCAAGCTAACTTCCAAGTTTGTCTTTACGAACTTTATCTAGTTTTAGTTAGGGCCCGAGTACCAGTGGTGCGAGGACTCTATTGGAATTGCTCAGATTCTTCTTCTCTGCATTTCTGAGGGCCTAAACATGCTTGAAAACTCATGAAACTTTGCACACACGCCAAAAGTGGTGAAAATTTACATTTGATATGTGGGTTTCAGAAGTGGGTGTGGCAAAATGGCTTGATAGCGCCACCTATAAAATTTCAACAAAGTGCCCCTTGAGCTATGTTTCACATACATGTATGTAATTTGGTAGACACATGTAGCACACCAATATCTCCAAGTCCCTCGGTACGAAGTCCAAAACCTAACAGGAAGTCTGTTATTTTGAATTTTCTCAGCAAGTTTTGTGCCGTTTTTGCACTTTTCGGGTGTTGTATTTAAAAGAACTCCTCCTAGATATTTGAACAGATCAACACCAAATTTGGTCAGTGTAATCTAAAGCCCTTTGTGATATTAAATTGCGAATATCTTGAGTTTTTGTTGAAGGCCGTGTCTATGGTGGCCTGACAAACTTCGATGTTTTGCCATGAAAAAGCAAGTTGTTATAATTCAGGCATGCTATGTCCAATCTGCACCAAACTTCACATGTTTGATAAGAGTCCTGGCCTGAACAGATCTAAAGACCAATATTCTGTTATAATCATAGCGCCACCTGCTGGCAACAGGAAATGACTTGTTTTACACTAACTTATACATGCAATGTCCGATCTGCCCCTAACTTCACACGTTTGGTAAGAGTCAGGGCTTGAAGACATCTATAGGCCAATATTCAGTTATAATCATAGCACCACCTGTTGGCAACAGGATATGTCATGCTTTGCACTAATTCAAACATCCCATGTTCAATCTGCACCAAACTTCATGTTTGATACAAGTGCTGGTCTGAAAACATCTACATGCCAATATCCAGTCATAGTGCCACCACCTAGTAGCAGGAAGTTCAGCACATATAAATGATTTTGACATATTCCTTCTATATTTACCACTTTAAATGCATATTGCCCACCATTCGCTGTCTTCCTAAAACCACTGGGTGGTGGTGAGCCCGGGTGCGAGGGCCCTTTCAACGCCGCTTGCAGCTTTAATTGTAATTGTAATATTTTACTTACATTTAAATAGATTAGATTAAATAGTTTTGAACAACAAATCTTTGGTTAAGGGTTTCAAATATTTGTTGCGGACAATTTGTTGCGGCCTTGGAATCAGACACTGCTTTAAAATTAATAATCTATTTTTGGTAAAAAAACACATTTTTATTACATCATTCTTATTCCTATTCTAAAAATAGTTAATGTTGCATATCCTCCTGCTACTGACTAGCAATAACAAGTGAAAAAAGCTATATGCTATTTAAAAAAAAAAAAAGCCCATCAGTGTCAAAAGTATGACTGTCAAACCATTTCATAGGTCTTCAAGCTATATAAACTTTAAATAGCTACAATATATTTAGTTGCATGGTACTTAGTTTAGTAAATGAGGGAATGACAGACCTATGTTAAAGAGATGGAGGTCCTGTAGGGCTCCTACAGCACTGCAGCCTCCGCTGATCAGCACCCTGTTGTCAGACACGGGTAGAGCAGCGTGAAACCTGCACAGCAGAATGACAAAACAAGTCATCTCTTCAAAATACATGAATGTAAGCAAATTTCCTTATTGAACTGTAACTATTTACAAATGCTGCACGATCAGCTTATTCTTATTCTATATTAACATTTTGAAGTCTTACCCACGGGCCAATGGTGGCATGTTCTCATACTTTACAGCAGTGTATTCCATGAAGCCTTTTCCACAAAAACAAGACTTAGTATACAAGACTGAGATTATATGAACAACAAAGCTGACAGTGAATACTTTCAGATGCTCAGTTCTATTACCAAGATCCAGGATGTGAAGATCATTGAGGTAGGTGGCAGTTTTTCTCCCACCAAAAATGATCATCTTGTTCGGCAACAGCGTGGTGGAGTGCCTACAATAAAATGACCAGTAAGGACAAATTATATAAGCGAGTTACAAAAGACGGACAAAAATCTCAGGCAAAAAAAAAAAAAAACAAAGCTTCTTTTATGATGTAGTGGAAGACGGTAGAGGAAGAATAAAAAAGGGGTTTTGAATGACATGAGAATGAATAAATGATGACACCCTCTTGATTTTAGTTGCATATACTGTGGATGGTGATTATGAAACTGGATGAAAAGACAAAGTAAAACTACTTACCCAAACCTGGGCAGAGGACGGTCACCCTCCACAATTGGTTGATACCACAGACCATGTTCACGGTTGAAAATGTACAGTGCGTTACTGCAAACCTTGCCTTCAGGACATCGGCTGGGCTGCACCCCTCCAAATACATACAGCTCCTTCTTATAGACTGTGGCACTGTGGTATGCCAATGATGGTATATTTCCCTTTGCCTAGGTCAACCCAAAATGTCATGCATATATGCAAAAATAAGTGTTACATCTTATTAAACCATTGTCATAGTTGCAGAATTAGCTTAGTTATTGATATAACTGTGGAAATACTGACAGCATGGTTTATTTATATACTGAACTATAAAGACATTTGTATTTATATATAAAATATATATTATATACACAATATATTAAAAAACAAATAATCTAATACTCACAGAAACAAGCTTCCACTTCCATGTTATAGTGTCCAGTATATAAATATCACTGTATCGCTGGGCGTCTCTCAGACCACCGTACACATAGACGGCTTTAGACTCGGGATCAAAGGTTGCTGAGTGACCTTTTGAGCTTGGTGGACTGACCTCCGGCAATGAGACGTCCATGGGGAACCAGAAATCATTATCTGAGAATTATTACAGTTATAGGTTATGTGTTACATGTTAAAAGGTATATGCCATTATTGATAGCAAAATTGTAAAAAAGAAAAACATATATAAAGGAAACACCCCATCTTAAATTTTGAATTAATGAATAAATAATTCTATATAATAATATTAATAATATCCAATAATAATTATATAATGTATATTTGCTTGAATATGCTTGTGTAGTTATAGTACTGCATTCATGCAACATTTACAAATACTAGCTGTCCAAATCAGGGGGGGAAAAAAAAAAAAAAAAAAAAATGCAAATAGCAATCTTTTTATTTTTCATATTGAATTTTAAAATGATATGCACCGATCTCCAGTTTCCATATAGAATCTTTACAACTGGCCTGGTCATCAGCCTCCCCACCAATCAGAATGGCTGTTTCAGGATCACTCAAACACATGGTGTGGCTCCAGCGCTTTGACGGACAGTCTGAGAATAATAAATAAATTATACAATTCTGAAAAAAAGGTAAAAAATTAAATAACTTTTTAAAATCAATAGTAATAGTGATGCTTGCCTTGGCAAATACCAGCACTAATTACTGACAGCTAAACAGAGGATAAATGTCAGATTTTCTTTTTAAAATGTCAACCGATTTTATAATTATTACATTAAAATATCACAAACATTTGGGTTCAAACATTTTGATACACAAAAATACAATTAGTTCAGTATATAAATAAACTATGCTATGAATATTTCCACACTTATATCAATAACTAATTCTGCAACTTTGACAATGGTTTAATCAGATGTAACATTAAGATTTCAAGCAGGCAAATAAACATTTATCATGTTTACTCCTAGTAGATGAATGAGCCTTTACCAGCCCTGCAGCTCTTCACACGTTTGACGGCCATCTCGTTCTCTAAATCTACCGCAGACATTTTACGCAGTTTGCGCTTCTTGGTGCTTGAATCTGGGTTTGGATCCTGAGGGCTTTCTGGATCTTCAGAACTCCAAACATATCCTTTCATTTCTATAATGGAGCGTCTTGGAGTTTTGTCCTTCAAAAACCACAAACAAAGACAGTCCGTTTTAAAATTTGAAACCCTCTCAATTCCTGGAGATCAATCCACTTGCTGAAGAACTAGTTTGTGGACAACTCCTTACCATCGGCCACACACTCTGAAGTAGTGTGTTTTCTTGTTTCTCCATTTTACTTTTGCCCAGCTCCGCACAGCTGACGCTTCCCTCGGGAGGAGATCTCTGGGTGATCTTCATGAAGACGTAAGGAGAAGTCATTCTTTTGTGTATTCACTTCATCACAAGCCATGTCTTAAGGCATCTCAAAAACCTCATGTCTAGAATTCTGAAAAACCTGATGACTAGTTAAAGGGAACGTTCACCCAAAACCCCCTTTGTATTCGATGGTATTTTTCTTTTTCTATACTATGGAAGTAAATGGGGTCCATCAACTCTTTGGTTACCAAATTTCTTCAAAATGTCTTCTTTTGTGTTCAGCAGAAGACAGAAATTCATACAGGTCTGGAACAACTTGAGAGTGAGTAAATAATAACAGAATTTACATTTTTGGGTGAACTATCCTTTTAAGTTAGAAATGACCTTGTGGCCACTGAAGAACAAAGAACAGATCATTTCACTGAAGTCATAAGCAAAGCGTGACTCACATCATGACTCTCTCCGCTGCTGAGAAGGGTGCTGGACGGATTGGAGGAGTGGTTCAGCGCTAGACGTTTCCTTGTTATTCGTGGAGTGCTGCTGATAAAGCTGGATCTCACCTACAAAGAATATACGGTTGAACTAAGAAGTTTGTGATGGATAAGAAAGTTAAAATTATTGAAAACAAGACGTACTGTACATATGCAAGATATTTGCAATCAGCACTACTAGTGAGAGATGATTGAGGACACAATGCTATGTTTAAATACCTGTCCACGGATGCTGAGCATGACTTTGGCGTAAACTCCTCTCCTGCCTCTTTGTGTGGCTTCAGCGAGAAGCTCAGGAGTCCAAACTCCTTGCCAGATCAGACACCTTCACAGAAAGAGTTTCCCAGACAGAGCTTAAGTCTAATTTATTAAATTCATTTTAAAAAAATACGGGTTTGACTTACTTTGACAGTTAAATGATGGTGATTTATTTGTTTATTAAGACAACTATACATATACTTGGCTTTCTGGAACGGTTTAAGTGCTATTTGATACAGCTGCAAATTGCAATCTATTGCATTTAAACTCATAGTGTTAGTGTCTTTATTTAAATATTCATCAGGATCAGTGATATTTTTGGATTATTTATGCACTGCTATAGTACTTTTTAATATTTTGTATTAGCTTTTATATTTAGTTTTCATTTAAATTTCAGTTTACATTTTAATCATTTGCCAATTTTATGTTTTTTTTTAACTGATTTGAAGACGATTAATCGCGATTAATCGCATTCAAAATAACAGATTTGTTTACATAATATATGTGTGTGTACTACTGTGTATATTTATTATGTATATATAAATACACACATGCATGTAAATATTTAAGAAAAATGTTGTTTATATATTAAATATATTTATAAATAATATAAATTATACGAATATACATATATGCATGTAAATACATATAAATATTTTCAAAATATATACATGCATGTGTATTTATATATACACACATAATAAATATACACAGTACACACACATATATTATGCAAACAAAAACTTTTATTTTGGATGCAATTAATCACGATTACTCATTTGACAGCACTAGTTTTTTTTATATTTCTATATAGCTTTAATTCATTTGTATTTCAGTTTTAGGACTTGTAATATGTAATTATTTTAATTAGTTGCCAAGGCATTTCCAATTTTCATTTTAAGTACTAGTTTTTCATTTAATATATAATTAATTTTATTTTAATTACTGTAAACAACTGTAGTAATTTTAGTTACCTGCCAATCTGGATGAATTTAGACCAAATGATTTATTGCAGGGCAGTGCTGTAATCATAAGATTCAGTGCACTTGCCTGGAGTGAGGTGAAAGAGTCCCGATGACCTGTGACTTGACCTCTGGACCCAGCAGAACCTCCACAGAGATCTCCGTATCGCTGGAGAAGGATGACCATTCCCCTAAACCAAACACTATCAGCTGCTTCGGTAAAGGTAACGGCATCTGAACCTGGTACGTCATACGGTTGACATTTCTACATGAGGTCAATTAGAGAAAACCAAAAAGGTTGTCACACAGAGAAAGTGGTCACAAGGGCTAGACCTACAACTATATTATTCGATTGTGTAAATGCTTGTTTACTCAAAAACCATGTTAAGAACTGTTGTAAGGTTAGGACAAGCTGTATTATATATTTATATAATTCTTGAGTTACAATTTCAGTTAGCCATTTTTTACAGTCTATGGACACATCAGTGGTTTGATATGTTTGTCTTGCATTTTTCATTTTTGCTGCAACAGAAAATATCCTAAGTATTAGTGTATGATATCTCTTAGATAACCTTTTTTATATACATTAGATAGGATTTCAAATAAAAATAAAAACACAAACACACACACACACACACAAACTGAAAAACAAAATACATAAACAAAAGCACATATTCTCCTCAAATCAATGTCATTAATCAGCATGTTTTTCCTTGGCAACAATGATGGCAATGTTCAGCTACTTTTTCGTAGCCAAGAGATTTCTATCCTGAGATACACTCATTCCTGTAAAAGTGTGACAACAAACTCTTACATGTTTGGTTAAGGAAAACAATAATATCAGGTCATACAGTGAAGTAACGTTAGCTCAAAAGAAAGCGCCCACCGTATAAACTGTCGAGGTGCTTGACGTAAAGACCAGATGGCATAAAAGTGCACTTTTCCCATGCTGTTGATTCAGGATCGATCCAACCCCTCCAGGGCTCTCTCTGTCGGTGTGCGGCCTGCAGGACTGCAGCCAATCCCCCGCGACCGCCGTCGCATTTATCACCTCCTGTGTCCCACGCTCCGCCACAACCAATTAACATCTCTACTCACAGTTTATGGAGTGACAACTCTGGAAACATCCAAAACCAACAATAAAATATGTAATAAATTCAATACATTCAAATATGTAATAATAAAAATAAAAATAAAAAATCAATAACGGAATAATTAAATAAGGTTTAGAAAAAGTAGGCCTACAGTACATTTTGTGAAAAATAAATAAAAATAAATTAACAAAATGTAACGGTCATAGGGCTGGGCGGTATATCTCATGCGATATGCATGCGCATCTCGTCAGTAAAGCCGGCTCCTTGATTAGCGGTAAATCCCCATCACCTGTTTTCAAATGGAGCGGCAGTTAATGCACGGGACCGTAGTTCACTGAGAAGCTACGCAATCTCGCGTTCATTATCAAAGGCGATTCATCTGCGATAATGAACGCGATATTGCGTAGCTTCTCAGTGAACTACGGTCTCGTGCATTAACTGCCGCTCCATTTGAAAACAGGTGATGGAGATTTACCGCTAATCAAGGAGCCGGCTTTACTGACGAGATGCGCATGCATATCGCATGAGATATACCGCCCAGCCCTAAACGGTCACAAAATGCAATCCCGAATTATTTATTTTGTTATAGTTGTTTTAAATAAATATTTAAATATATATATATATATATATATATATATATATATAATTTTATTTTATTAGTTTTATATTATAATTAAATGAATAATATACATTTATAAAAAAGACTAATAATCAGTTATTAAACCAAAATTTTGAATTACAATTTAAAAGACATGTAAAACATGCTTAAAGGCATTTTATTTTGTAATTTTTTTATTAGTTTTTATATTTCTATCTTTAATTTTATTGGTTATTTTATTTAATTTTAGTAATTGTAGTACTTAAGCTTATTTCAGTTTGTTGCCAAGGCAACATTTCTCATTTTCATCTAATGTTTATATTTAGTTTTATTTCTTCAATACAATAACACCATGCACAACACTGCCATGACCAACATCTTATACTGAGAATGTTTAATTATGGAGTGACAGCTTTGCCAAAATCAAAAATGAACTAAATAAATAGAAGGAAGTCAATGAATACATTAAAATATGCAAATAAAAAGGGAATAATCACGAATAGCGAAATTTAGAAGTTTAGAAGAAAATGTATACAATTTTACAAAATGTGATACAAACTTTTACTTGATACAAAAAGTGCTACATTTTTTAATAGATAAAAAAAACACGGCCCTGTGGTATGTTATTCAAAATTTAATATCACAAAATGTATTCCAGAATTAATTTATTTGTTAAGACTTGTTTAATTTATTCATAGCAGTTAGACATTAAACAAAAATAATTTTGATGAAAAAAAAAAATGTATGCTATTTTTTTTAGGACTGATCATCAATACTAAACGGATAGAAATTTCAATAATTTAAATATTCTCATTTTCTGGCTGACCATGTTGTTCATAAAGTAAAACATAATCATTACATTATATCCTCATAGTATAAACAGCTGATTATAATATTAATATCTCATATTTATTTATCATAATCAAACATCCTATTTTAAAATGAATACAATACACACACACACACACACACACACACACACATACACACACATATATATATATAAAATATTCTTTTTTTCAGTTTAACAGCGCCCTCTATCTAAAACAAGAAACAATAGCACTTTTAATTCTGCTGTTACTCAATACACTGACCTCAGTTTAAAGGGAAATGATGCTTGTGCTCATCCAATGAAAAACTATTTTTAAGGCTGAGAAAGCACTTTTTATGGTTATTCTCAGAAGGAAGTGCCGTGTACTGAAAGGAAGGAACCATAAAGCTGGATATGTAACAGGCAGCAACTGCACACTCGACACATTGTCAACGTTTATTGTGAACAACAAACAGCAAAAGAAACAACTAATGAAAAACAAGAAAAGGATGACAAACATATATCATATGCATATCACAAAAAAAAAAATACAGAGAAGGACAAGCAGAAAAACACATTGGCAGAATCGAGTACCTCAGCAGCACAATGCAACAGTCTCTCAAGACATGCAAATAATTGAGGTACCAAGAGAAACTCACACGATGCACATTCGCAGTGTGATTTGGTATTCATATAATCAAGAGTATTTAAATGAAACAAAATACTATACTACAACCCCTGCTGGCAGCACTTAATGTGGCATATTGCACGTGATAGAAGCAAAAAAAAAAAATCGTAAAACCTATGCTATAGGTAGTTTTGTAAGTTACCTTGGTAAAGAAGCATCAGCTAAGAACATAAACGTAAATAAAACATCTTCAACAGGCCATCTGCATTATGTCTATACAAACAACCCTAAATCATGCCTGGGACATGCAAATATTGGATCAGTTATGCAACAAATGAGCTTTTGTGGCAGGAAATGGTTTAAAGTTGTAAAGAAGCTGGCTTTGACCATTTCCATGAGTAGTAACCCTGGTGACTGCAGTGATAGCCATCTTGGTACAGTATACAACTGCCATAAAAGCATATTTAAAACACATCCTAACTAGCTGCGGCTTCCAGTGTCTTTGTGGCTGAGAAAACAAACCCAGTATTATTAGCAGTGTGTAAAAAATAGTGTGTCTGACCTCAGAGGCCATTCCAATGCGCTACTCAATGCAGTATTATATGACATAAAACAACAAAAAAAACAACCAAACGAACAGAAAACACTCATGTGTCATTCCCTGAATCAACAGTGACCTCTGCCACGTCACCTACATCGACTTCCTCGCCTTCCTTGTTTGCTTTTGTATTGTTTAGAACTGTTTGAAAAGCATTTGACCCGGTTCACCACCCATATACTTTCCCTGATTACTCTGTAGTCCCTGATATACGATGCCACAGTTCTGTTGTGGTGTCAGACAATACACTTATAAAACATATATGGACCTTTTATATGAAATATATCGTCTTGCACATAACATCTTAAGCCACATAAAACACATTGCACGTATCATGAGCCTCATGATTCCATTGACTTAAAAAAGCATTTTGTATATATATAGAAGTCATTTTTTGATCTATGATAGGACTTGGATAAAACGAAAAGCACAAATCAACAATAGCAAGAATTATACAGTAATTTAATACATACGATCAAAAATAGTATCACTGAAAGCTTCCTTTTAAATATGCACTTGATTCCTCAGGCACTGTAGTACACTCTGTAGTACAGAGTCTTATTCCGCCACAGCGAGTATGAGTTGTCGAACTTCAGCTGGTATGTACCTTCTCCTGGAAACTCGTGGCTCCCGCTCTGAACCGCCAGATGACTGTCCTGACGGTACACAGGCAGGATTTCTCCCAAGTTCGAGTTGGCAACTGATTTAGAGCCCTTCTCAACATCTCCAGGAACCACAGGGCCTGTTTGACAAAACAATTGGCCATATATCATTGAAAGTTTTCCTTACATGCATCTGCTTATTTTAAGCTTTGTACAAAAAAAAAAAAGTTTCACAACATTTAACATTAAATATTTTTTTCTTTCCTAAAATAACTTTTATTTATAAAATTGAATTAAAAAATATATTAAAATAATACAAAGAAATTGACTCCAAACTTTAGAATATAGAAATATATAAAATTTTTCTCAAATAATGATAAAAACAAGTAATAATAAATAATGATTTTTTTCGTTATGGAAAAGAAAATTTGAGAGAGAGTGCTGAAGTGTCATTATAATTGTCACTCTGCAAAAACACCCTAAAAGTAGGCTTTTTATTTACTGAAAATATAACAGTTTTATTTCATTATTTGGATTTAGGGTAAAATAATGACCTGGACAAAATATTGACAGGTTTCTTGAGAGTCACCCAGTTACCTAATAGTCACAGTGGAAAAACTGGCCACTATACGACGCAGAATCATACACTATCAGATTTTAAACTTGTTCTGATCACAACAAACTCAGAATCATGTGCGTTGTTGCTAGAAGACACATCACAAAATGAAAAAACAATGTGTTCTAAAATCAGCTGAAAATATCAAACATGTTTGATATCCTCTGACTGGATGAAATCAAAGTCTGAAGGTAGGGGTGTGTGATATATATCGTCTGCGATAATATCGTAATTGTTGTTTTAACGATGTGCGATTTGACATTATCGAGTATTTTGCAAAAACCATTCAAAACACCCCTACAGAGCGCACGCATATATTACGTGAAGTCTAGACGAGTGCATTATTTCACTGCATGATTCAGTCTATAAAAGTACATTTAGAATGATCACAAATTCAAGACACGGGGGCAGAAAAAGTATATATTTATACCACTTCATATAGTTAATCAATTTCACACGAAGAGTTCCGTTTTTTCTCAAAAAATTACCATGATTACAAATGTGATTGATTATAAACAAGAAGTTAATTAAGGGACTTGCATTTTAGACACTATATCGCCTGTTTTTGCGCTATTACGACAACAAAAATAATTCTAAATACAGCCACAGCACTGTTTTGTGTCTCTGAGCAATATGACAGTGTTTCGTTCCTGAATGAATCAACCGTGACTTGCTGCCACCTACTGGCAGTTTTAGTTTAATATTTAAAGTATCTTTTTATTATTTAAATAATTTCAAATATCAGTATTCAGCATTTTATGTTTAATATATCAAAACATTATTTATGCATTTGTAACAGCAGGTTAAAGCGTTCATATCCTGCTTTAAACAGTGTCTAAATGCATCTAAATGCTACTTCAGATGCAGCTTCTGTGTTTCCTCTGCATTGCAAAGATTATAATACTGATTTCATTTGCTTGGTAATAGCTCAAATGTCTTATTATTCTAATTCACTGATTAAATGTAAGAATTTGATTCAAAAGATAATGCACTTTTAGAAAAAATTGACTTTATAAAAGGTAAAAATGTCCATAAAAGATAAAAATCAATTTTAACTTATTGGAAAAGATTAATTTCGATTGGTGTGAACTGACCACCACACAAAATATGAAGAATATCAAAAACTTTAGGAGTCAACTGTCCACAGTAGTCCTTAAGATACCAGCACAATAACACACTCAGCAAAATATTGTCTAATTATCGTTATCGACAAAAAAAAATAAAAAAAAAATAGAGATATTATTTTTTGTCAATATTGCACACCCCTATCTGAAGATAAAAAAAAAAAAAAAAAAAAATTTGAGTCTGTGACCATCATAGACCACACGATTTTCTATGAAATCTGCCAACTCAAATCTAAAGACTGCCTCTAACTTTTGGCAACTATTGTCAAGACTGTAAATCAGGGGAAAATTGGGACAAAACTCATGTTCCAGCCTTAATTTGTCAATTACAATTCAGGGCAACTGTGTGGACACACTAAGCATTCAAGGGACAAAAGAAGACAAAGCAATTCCTACCAGTTTGTCTAAACAAAAGCAGGAAACAGGACAGGAAGTACTCCCTCACCTTCCAAGTCATCATCTTCATCCTCATCATCACTGGATTCGCTAATTTGGACAGTAATGGCTCGACTAGTGACCGGTGACCAGTCAAAGTAAACCCCAAAACCAATGTCATAGCCATCTGTGGCAAACTCCCAGCACACGCGCTTGGCCTCGGGAACAGTGGGCACGTGGACGGTCATTATGTCTCCACGATATACCGTCACCACGCTGTCCTTCTCCTGACACAGCTTCATCTTCAGCTCCTTCAGAGCCGCGGAGGTCCATGTGGATGCTGGTTTCATCGGAGGAAGAGCTGCAAAGAGATAAGTGATAATACTGATATTCTTTCATTTCACACTTGGATTGAGAAGAAATGTGTGAGAATATTTGCACAGCAGTGTGTGTATTCAAATCACCCCAAATTCAAAAGAAAATAAAAAGACATCAATGAAAATGAAATAAAAATAATAAACCTATTTTGATGACTATTAAATGTTTTTGAATTGTGACTTTATTTTTTTAATCACAAAGACTCCCAAATACTCATACTTTTTGTAATTGTCATAATGCCTGGATACTTTTTTAAATAAAATAATATATATGTGATGTATGTATTAAATTATTTCAATTTTTAAGATTTTTTTAACATTAAAAAAAAACATATTTACAAATATTATACACTTTATTTACAAATTATAAATACACTGCACGTATAGAATAATTCAAGCAGGATTCACCTAATGTTGCTGCATAATTACACACTGGCTCACCCGGCAAGCTAGTGCAGTATCACTACATTTACAAGGGCAACAAAGTTTAATAAATAATAATAATTATTATTATTGCTGTTGCTGTTGCTTATAACAACAATAGGGTCATTCCGCGTCAAATCAACCAAATTTCAGAAACTTCTTCAGCTCAAATTATTAATTTTGTCAATATTATTTCTGAAGAAAGAGAAATAAACATGTTTGGTGATGAAAGCCAAAATATTAAACGTCATTGATTTATATTTAATATAGTAATATAATATAGTAATCCACTATTTTGTAGAGGAGGGTCAAAATGACAATGACTTCAGAAAAATAGCAGCATTGTTATTATTATTATTATTAATGCATTTGGCAGACTTTTTTTAATCCAAAGCCACATACTGTATGTTGCATTCAAGGTGTACATTTTATTGGTTCATGCATTCCCTGAAAATCGAACCCATGACCTTTGTGTTGCTATTAATAATAATAATAATAATAATAATAAATACTCTTTCACCAAAAAAATTGTTAATTAGCATAAGTTCAGCTTATTTGTGATATGCAGACCTGGCACATTTATAATGAAATAAATAGACAAGCAGTCTTGAGTTTGTATTGTATATCAATATCTTTTACAGCAGCTTTCATCATGCTTTATGCAATCAGCACCCAATTATTTGCTAGATCTATAAAAAACAACTTTTTTACTGCATACTACAGGACTTGGCCTATATAATGTACACTGCATGCTATTTTTGAAAGTCACGTGACCTGCCCAATAGCGACTCGAAAGAAAACGCACACGCTTATTCGGTTAAAGCGTCATATATAGAAAGATTCTCATTTTTTGGATGGTAAAAACTAGTCTTTAAGGTTGTGAACAGCACATTACAAATAGCACAAACATCCTTTTTTTTCTCCCTGACAGCTCTGTTCTCGAGGGGCAATGATGAAAGATGATGAGAAGGTTTCCTGTGTTTAGCTTCACCTCTCTAATAGGGGGTTTACTAACCTTTTTTCTCCCCAGGGTGTGAAGTACTGCTCTCCTGTGAGTCACCCGCCTCTGCCTTCCCCAGAGATGCGCTGGGCTCCTATTGACAACATCACAAAACATACATACAGTCACAGCGCTAAAGCTCACTTATTCACAAATATCTGACAGGCTTGAATTCACTGTACCTCGGTGGATTTCACAGATTCTCTGTTATTGCTGTTATCATCCATTTTAGTTTGGTTGTCCGGCTGGATTACTGTCCGGGAAAGGTCTGTGCTTTGAAGTCTTCAAAATGAAAGTGGGAAGAGGTTTACATACCTTTGAAATCTAAAATAACCATTGTTGACCTCTGAAAAAAAAAAAAAAAACCTGCACAAACCTGTTTAAAGGGTTTGCTTCACAGTTTTTTGACGTTATACCAGGGAAAGAAGAAACAGACAGGGATGAAAGTCTAGATTGAAGTTCTGATGTCTCTAGTTTCTCCATCTCTAGAGGAGCAAACACATGAAATATAGAAACCATCATCACATTCATCACTATCTGATCAAAGATTCGGTTCATCAACTGAAAACTCTTACCTGACTCAGACGTGGCTTTCAATGAACCTCATTAAAAACTCAAAATCTGCAAGAAGTAATAAAATAATCCATACTGTACTTTAATATTAAATGTAATGACATTTGTGAATATAAGTAAGGATGTTGTGCGCAGTCTGACACGTGAAGCACATACGAATCAGTTTTGACACGTCGAGTAACTAAAGTGAAATTCACAATCAAACCATCAATCTCAGCACAGGAAAAAAGACCCAGAATACACGTCTGCATTCAAACCAAACCCGCCCTATGAGCTAAACTCACATGTACAGTATAGTTTCATAATATAATGTACACACACGTACCTGCGGCGAGAGTGTGATGCCGTAGATGCAACAGTGTTGCCTGACAAATAACGTTTGACGCCCAGGAAGTCCGCTAATTTGTAAATACGTGTTCTGAAGAGTAAAGTCTTTTCTGAATGGCTGCCAGACATATACGACTACATAATAAAAGTCCCCGCAAATGCAGTTTGGGAACAAGCTATTTCTGTCTCAAGAAAGGTTTTTAGGGGTGTGTGTGCGTGTGTGTGTGTGTGTGTGTGTGTGTGTGTGTGTGTGCGCGCGCGCGCGTTGTTGTGATAAATGAGGGCATAAATTTGTATAATGACATGGGCATAACATAGGTATTACAAGAAGATGACTTATGAGGACTTTGTCCCATGTCCCCATTTTTCAAAACGCTTATAAATCATATAGAGTGAGTTTTCTTTTTTTTTCTTTTTTTTAAGAAATGCATACTTATTAAATGTGACCACTGGAACACAAAACCAGTCGTAAAGGTCAGTTTTATGAAATTGAGATTTATACATCATCTGAAAGCTGAATAAATGTATGTATGGTTTGTTAGGATTGGACAATATTTGGTCGAGGTACATCTATTTGAAAATCTGGAATCTAATGGTTCAAAAAAAATCTAAATATTGAGAAAAATGCCTTTAAAGTTGTCCAAATGAAGTTCTTAGGAATGCA
This sequence comes from Tor tambroides, assembly GCA_021397915.2. Lineage (NCBI taxonomy): Eukaryota > Metazoa > Chordata > Actinopteri > Cypriniformes > Cyprinidae > Tor > Tor tambroides. The sequence goes on from JAFVLL020038155.1 coordinate 20,929, forward strand.
TATTACTAATCAAAAATGAAGTTTTGATATATTTACGGTAAGAAATTTACAAAATATCTTCATGGAACATGATCTCTACTTAATACCCTAATGATTTTTGGCATAAAAGAAAAATAAATAATTTTGACCCATACAATGTATTGTCGGCTATTGCTACAAATATAACCGTGCTACTTATGACTGGTTTTGTGGTCCAGGGTCACAAATAGTTTATTCAGCAACAGTGCATTCAATTGATTAAAAGTGACAGTAAAGACATTTATAATAATTTATAATAAATAAATGAATTCTGTTTCAATTAAATGCTGTTCTTTTGACCTTTCTAGTCATCAAATAATCCTGATTTTTATTTTTTTTATTAGGGTTTCCAAAAAAATAGGCAATATAACTTTTTTAACATTAATAATAATAATAAGAAATGTTTCTTGAGCATCAAATCAGCATATTAGAATGATTTCTGAAGAATCATGTGACACTGAAGACTGGAGTAATGATGCTGAAAATGCAGCTTTTCATCACAGGTTTAAATTACATTTTAAAATATATTAAAGTAGTAAAAGAAATTACACATTAAAATAGTAAAAAAAAAAAATATATATATATATATATAGTTTATTCATCTGTTATTTTTGCTGACACTTCACTATTTATTCACACATAAATTACTTCTCTTAAAATAAAACAATACAAAAAATATTTATTACTTTATCTTACATTTATTTTTCTTGCATTTAAGTGTTTTTACTGGTTGCATTACAATATTTGTGAGATAAGTAGTAAACAGTTCTAGCGCTTTAGTTTATTAGCAGCATATATCCTGTATAGGTAAATGGCTAGGCACGGTCAAATGTACTGGGAAACATTACAAAGTCATTTGGCCATGTGTGGCAAAAATCTGCAGAGGATAAAACTCAAATATAGCACTCGGCAGCTCAAAGGGATCCAGCTGACAAACTATTCCCCTGAGTTTAATTAACACCTATTTTAGACTTAAGATAAACAGACTAGATAAACAGATTGAACATGAACACAAAAATGTACACACAAACTTAAATGTTGCACAATTTAATTGCTGTGTCTCATTGAACTAACTGAACAAAATGATGTCCTATCCTTCTGCTAAGTCTGAGAATACGTTGTAGTACATAACTGAAACACAGTCTCGCAAACCTTTATCTCTCGACACCAAATCAGTCAATGGAGTGACTGATTGTGCATCAACCAAACTGATCCACGGAAAAAGGCTGTAAAACAACAGAGACAAACTATTATAACCGTATAAAGCAAGGTTGAATAATGGCGATAATTCATTTTGAACATCTCCAATAAGACTCACTCATCAGGGTTATTGAGATCAGATGCACTGGGTGAATTTACAAAACTGTGATAAGTAAATGTGTTTGTCTCAAACAGCCCGTTTAGCAGCTGAAGAGTCTTTCCGGAGCCCAGCTTCTGTGCTGTGCACATGTTGAGGAGACTGTAGAGCACAGCAGATACCCATCTCTGATCCAGGAAGAGGCCACCTTCAGCAAACAGTGCAAGTTTACTTAATGGAGTCTTATAGCTCACCGTACAAAAACCATATTGACTTCACATGACAGATGGATATAGACATATTTGGAAGGCAAATAAAATACTTATTGTGTGTTTAAGCAGCTGTTTATAAAGTTGCAAAAACAATTAAAATTAAAAGATATTTGTGCATCTAAGATTAATCACGTTTCATTGAACTTTTCAAAAAATTTGCCATAGAAAAAAACAAAAAACATATGGCCTAGCTGCAATTACAGATTAAAAAATGATTCCTAGTGTATTTACACTGCTGTTTAGAAGCAGTGTTGCCAAGTCCGTTGTTTTCCCGCGGAATTGGGTTACTTTAACGCTGTTGCCGTGGGTTGTTTTTCATGTCCGTGGGTTGAAGCGACCCCAATACGTGATGTTTATCCCCTGGAATGCGAATTTGATCAAGGGAACCCCGTAAGAAAACATGTATTTTACCCTCCGGACCACGATTTTTAACGGGGGACCCCCCTCAAAATGCGATTGGGCTAGTTTCGTGTAGCAATTGGGTGGGTTTTGTTGTGAAAACCCTGGCAACCCTGTTTATAGGTTTTTTAAATTTTGTGGAACGGATTCTCTTATGTTATTTTGTAATAAAACATTATTGTAAAAAAAAAACATTATTCCAATAAAAAATAAAATAAAAAATATTTTGTAATAAAAATAATAAAGTAATATGTAATTAAAAATAAAGTAATATTGTAAAACTTTACAATTTAAAATAACTGTGTTTTTTTAAAATATATTTTAAATGTAATTCATTCCTATGATGCAAAGCTGAATTTTAGGATAATTACTACAGTCTTCAGTATCACATGATCCTTTAGAAATCATTCTAATATGCTAATTTGGTGCGCAAACATTTCTTATTATTATCAATGTTAAAAAAAAACAGTTATGCTGCTTTATATTTTTGTGGAAACCTTTTTTTTTCAATATTGTTTTTTAGTAGTTTTATAAAAATAACTGTGAACAAAAACATAACAAAAAAAAAAAAAATATATATATATATATATATATATATATATATATTTTTTTTTTTTTTTTGTGGAAACCTTGATTCATTTTCTTTGATAAATAGAAAGTTCAAAAGAACACCATTTATATTAAATAGATTTTTTCTTGACTGTCGCTTTTGATCAATTCAGAACATCCTAGATTAATAAAAGTATTAATTTCTTTAAAAAAAAATACTGACCCCAATTTTTTGTAGTGAATACTACTACTAATAATAATAATTATTATTATTATTTATTCTTAGTTTTTTTAATGTGTATAACAGTGACAGATGGATATTGACATATTTTGAGAGGAAATAAAAATGTATACATCTGCAATTTTCACACACCATTCATTGAAAGAGGAACTGAGGCTGATATCACTTCTTTATCCTGTAAAGCTGCGGTCACCTGACTGTGGAGAAGCCAAATTGTATTGACATCATCACAAGCCACAAACTCATACTGGGGTTTGATAACAGAACTGTGGTCAAGGAGCACAGCAAGCCTGAAATTAAGAAAAAAAACTATAACAAACTAATATTTAGAGATAATAATAATAATAATATTGTAATAAAATAAAAATACTTAAAAAAGGAAAATAACTTAAAAAGTAATGTTTTATTGCCATTACTCCCTCGAAATCTAATTTGGAAGTATAATGTAATTTTTCTTATTCCATAATAAATAACAGTGGGAATTCAAAACTAAGGCTAATAATCTTAAGTATGTTCATCTGAATACCTGCTGAGTGGCACTGCTGAGGTGAAGCTGTACACCAGACAGTCTGAAGACAGATGGCAGCGAATGTCTGCGCAGACTTGAGGTAGTTGAGAGGGCAAGACACACAGGAACAGCACGTCTGCCCATTTAGCCAGTCTAATGTTGTCAAAGTAACACTCAACACCCATGTTTGAATATTCTCCTATGGGCCAACGAAAGAAAAGAGATTTTTTTTTTAATAAACTAATAGGTCTTGATGAAAATTCTGATTTATCTATTAAGGCATATGAGCATAACACTGTCTGGTTTTCAGGAGGATTTTTATGATTTGTAAAGCATTAGAGGCGAAACTGCTCTTGACTGCATAATTACCATGACAAGAGGGCGCCAGTGGTCACATGCATGTGGACCTTCACATGGGTTTCTATAGTAACGCCGTGTGCGTGATTATGCAGCTTTGATAGGCCTTCAAGGATACACACACTCACAAATATGTCCAGCCTGACAGTGATTTGAGGACTATCACAACGGATTGCTGTGAAATTACAGTTTTTACTGTATTTATGATCAAATAAATGCAGCCTTGGCAAGCATAAGAGACTTTTGAACGGCAGTCTAAATACACTCAGAAGCAACTGTTTTAAAAACTGTAGAACTGCATCTGGTTGAAATACCCAACATATTTTGTTTCCCAAATAAATTATTTAATAAGTGTCCAATGAAACATGATTAATAGCTGCACAAATATATATATATATATATATATATATATATATATATATATATATATATATATTAGGAATTCTTCATTTTTTATTCTCTTTGAAACATATTAACTAGTTGCTTAAACTATCAAAACTAAGCAGCTACTTAAGTTGCAATAATAATAATATATAATAATAATACTAAATAAATAAACATAGATAGATAGATAGATAGATAGATAGATAGATAGATGGATAGATAGATAGTTAGATAAAGTTCTAAGACTTCAAAAAGTTCTACTTTTTTCTGCTCACCAAGGCTGCATTTGTTTGATTATAAATACAGTAGAAACAGTAATATTATTACAATTAAAATAATTGGTATCTATTTTAATAGACTAGTTTCTGACTGGTGATACATTTTCTTTGATAAATAGAAAGTTCAAAAGAATTTATTTTAAACAGATTTTTGTGGAACAGTGTTATTGTCTTTACAGTCCCTTTTGATCCATTTAATTCATCCTTGATTAATAAAAGCATTAATTTATTTAATAAATAATAACAATAACAATAATATATATATATATATATATGAGAATGAGAATGAGAATGAGCTTTATTGGCCAAGTATGCTTGCACATACGAGGAATTTGTTATAGTGACAGAAGCTCTACAGTGCAACAAAGACAGCAACAGGACAGGACACAGATAATAAAAGAATAGTAAACAAATATACAAATAAGCAATGTACAAAACAGCAAAACACAATATATAATATAGACAATTATGTATGTACAGGTCTGATATGTGCAAATATGTGCAAATATGTGTAAATATGTGCAAATATATTAGACAAATGTGTGTACAGGTCTGATATGTGCAAATATGAAATGGGGAGAAAAAAAAGGGAAGTGTGGTGAATAAATAATAGACTTGTGTGTTCTGCATTTTATTGTCGAGTGTTCATGAGATATGTATATATATATATACACGTGTATATATATATACATATATATACACGTGTGTGTGTGTATATATGTATATATATAAATACACACATATCTACATATACATTCACACATACTGTATATATATATATATATATATATATATGTGTGTGTGTGTGTGTGTTTATTTACTAATATTTTAATGAATACAATAGTGTATAATTAATTTAATAATTTTTTTCATACTTCATTTTAATATATTGACCCACTAACCTAATGTCTCGGGTCTTCTGGTTGAGATGTTGATGTGGCGAGGCTTGAGGCTGGATGCGCGCAGTAAAGCCGTCGCCAGCTGTTTACCCATGTGTCCTCCTCCCACTACGCCAACAGACGGATGTGCTTTAGCAGCGTTCACTTTCTTTCTGTGTGAAAATGTTCATAACTGTGGTAAAAACTGCATCTATGTGAGAATTAACAGTCGTCTGAGATCCACAACAGTGTTGGACTCTTCTTACCTTAACAAACTGAGAAGTTTATATACAAATACAGCATGCGCACATCCACTGACAGTCAAGCCAGCGGACCGACCGTGCAGAAATACCAATTCTTTCTCATCTTCACTGAGACCAGCCTCAAACCCGAGAGAGGTTAAATTTACTGTCAAGTCCAACATTTTTGGTAATTGCAGATGTTTAGAGACTTCACGTAAAGAAGTGCGGTTTCTATGGTAACTGTTTCAAACTGTGAAACTAGAATCAATCACGCGCGCTATAGTAACGCTTTACCTCAGGTTTTCAAAACAAAAGTCCGAGACCTGTTGGCATGCTGAATGAAAATTTTATTCATAGCAAGTTTATAAAAATAAAATACAAAATAATTCCAACTGAAAAAAAAACAACTAAACGAAAAAATAACACTGTACAAGGCATTTATGATACAAATAAAAATAACACAAATAATTACAATAATGTACAATGTCCCACCCCATAACATTCTTTTGTACACTGTACATTTGACTTCACAAATTGTGAACAACAATATGCAGTAAGAAAAGAATAAATAAATAAAAATTGTACAGATGTAAAACTGTATCATTTTCTTTTCTCATACTGTTACATCATTACGTGTCATTTTGTGACAATTAATAATAGAGCAGTAAGAGAGAAATTCAGCCTTTGGAACATTCACAACTTTCTAGTTTTGTTCACTGTTAGACATGAAATGCAAACAGAGAAATCGTAGCTAGTACACACAGATTAACTTTCAGTCCATTGTCAAAACAATACTGTGCACGTTCAGTGTTCAATATACAGACAAAATGCATGGAAAAAAATAGGTAGAGATCCAACAAGCAAAGAAAAACAACCTCAGTGACTTTTTAAATAGTCTGTTTTGTATGGGGTAAAACCAGTATACTAAATGGTATTTCACTAATCAATAAATAGATGGACAATTCTGTGCTGTTTTCTTTGTTATTTAACAGCGATCTGATACACATGAAAAGTTTGCTACGGTGAAATTTGCTTGTAATCTAGAAAACAGGGTGATTTTAATAAGGTGATTGACCAGATAGTGTCTTAAATCTGATCAATTAATACCAATAACTGACTATATATTATACAAGGCTGTGATTGCAACTGTAATTAGTGTCTGGCTAAAGTGATGCTATATTAATAATAAAAAATAAACAAATAAAATAAATCTTGCTACTTATGCCTTTTCTCTAATCCCTATATTTCATACTGTGAGAAAATATTAGGATTTTTATGACGCCATATGCTGATATCCCACATGCTCTGGTAAATCACCTACCAGATTGCATCCTCATACACATAAATGCATATTAACCAGTTGAGGATTGAGTAAGTACACAAACTGTCTCTCTGCGAGTGCTGATATAAAGTTAAAACATTGGTAATGAGGTTAAGAGAATCAATTTAAGACATAAACCAGAGGACAGACAGGAAAACAAACATGAAGTCCCTATTTACAAGCTGACAGTACTTATCAGGCTACAAACTCCTGGTATATGAAAACTTGTAAGCTGTGTTTATTGTACATGGCAGCGTTTTGTTATTTTTCTGTAGCTCATGCAAAGAGTTGGCCTTCTATGGAAAGGGGAAGCTATATTACAGCATTGTACAGGCGGAGAAGGAAGACGGCTGTGTAACTTAATGTTCCAGGCTTTGAAGGGAATTAGCTGCATGCTTTTTAAAAATAGGTATTGTAATTTTTTTAATGAACTCTGAAACATTAAAACTTTGATATGAATGACAAATGCCAAATAGCAGCCAAAAATGCTGAGGTTCTGGAATGTAAACTAACTTTTGTTCAGTTTTGTTTGATTGGATATATCATGTGGCACATATAATAAAACTATACGTTTAATCAATGATTATTGGCTACTGTTATCATATCAGAACTCTTCACATTAAATAAGAAATTATTGCAATTTTAAAACCTTCCCTTTTAACATTAAGTTGACAGATCTCTGATATTGTATGAAAGGTGAGCAGCAATTTTTGATATGCAAAGCCAAGACACGCAGAGAGAATCTGCAAAATGGGTTAACAATGGTAAATGTTTAACAGAGCTAAGAGTACGTCAATCTTATTTTATATTCAAAAATGCAATGATGGAGGGTCCAGTTTTAAGTTTTCTGCTAAGTATAACAGGCATAGATTATATGAGGGCCTGCAAATAACCAGTAAAAATAAGTGCGACGTATGACATAGTGTTCTGCTGGAAATGGTACACTGCTGTGGGATACCAGAGGCTCTACAGAAAAGGAAAATGAACACATAGTTAGTGTCTCCAGATTCTGAAAGCTTGAGCCTGCCTTATATACACTGGATATTCCAAAGCAAAACTTCTTGAGGCACGTCGAAGCGCAAGAACACTTTTTTTTCCTCTCGATTGTTTCAGTGGTCACCATTTCTTGAAAAACTCTTCCTCTTGCAAACTCAGTGAGGTCAGAAACAGTCTACGCAAGTACAAGCACATGGTCCCATTGAACACAGGCATAGTTTACCCAAACATGAGAATTCTGTCAGCGTTTACTCACCTTTACGTAGCTCCAAAACTTTTTTGCAGAAAGTTTTGGAACAACATGAGGGTGGGTAAATGATGACAGAATTTTCATTTAGGTGTAAACTAAGCCAGCAATTTTCTAACTCTTGCTCCGCTCATGATTTTAGTTGAGCTACAAATAAACTCTTAAGCCCAAAGTATATACTTCATTTATGTATGTGTACGTTAGCGTATGCGTACAGTTGAACGCACAGTAAACTCCATTTGATAGCATACGCAAACATAGGTTCATCTTAGTCCAGTGTCTGGCTACTTTTCTCCAGAAGATATTAGGACCGATAAAACTATATTTGTACTCTTAAAGTAAAGATGCTGCTATCTCATAACCCCTCACACATGCGCTTCTCAGTGCAGGTGTGTGTTGTTGTTGCAGTCTCCACTATTTGCCTTTTCTATTTATCTTTAGTTTCATTTTCTACTGTGAAACAGCGGCCAGTGTTGCCACCTTGTGGAACAACTGATTAGTGCAAAACAAATTCAGTGCGCATGTGCAACCTGCAATGTACATGAGGTTACAAAAATTGGGTGGTGCGCATACAGTATGTGCGTACTATCATAGATATATATACATATCTATGCGTACTATTCTGGTGACGAAAATTGTGTCACGCACACTGTTCACGGACTCTCGCGTACATGTAAAAACCGAAGTATACTTTGGGCTTTACCTTGTAAGAAAACTAATGACTGAGTTTTTGTTTCAGAGATTTCGAATGCAACATGCTAATTAGGGCTGTCAAAAAAAATTCAAATTTCAAATATTCGTTGAATTTAAAATAAAAATCCACATTTTTAGGTGTGAGTTAAGGAGGCAGCCTTATCAGTGGCGCTCGAGATGCAATGACAATGTAAGTATCGTTGCATTATAATGTTTTTGTTAGCCTATCCAATTGAAGCCACTAGAACGCTGCTGCGTTGTTCATTAAAAATATTTCGGAAAAAGAGAACATCAATGGGGAGAAGATCCTGTTTACATCAAAACTGAAACCAAGTCATTCACACAGAACGCATATTTCGTGCATTTTCTACAGGGACAACTATTACCGTTGCACTCGCGTCTGCAGCCATGTAAAATTAATGCAAGTTCAACTTTGAAAAAACATATCTCGAGACTTTATGGTGGGGTTTTTTTTGTCCCCATTCCACTGCATCTCATGTTTTTAAATGAAAAAAGCCAAGTGATTGGCTTTCTGCCCTTTGTATTAAACTATGCATACATGATGCTGCTTTGTTTATAGTTGTTTAAGCAACTTAATTAATTATAATTGGTTTATAAACATTATTTTAAACATTATGCACTTTTTTCACAGATAGTCATGTTATTTTATTGCTTTGAATAAATGGTCATTGGTAGTATTTTGCTCTAGGCGCCCTCTTGTGGCCTCAGGAGAGAAGCCAAAAGCTTTTTCTCACCCTAACTGAAATTATGCATTTTAAATTCGAATAGAATTTGGAATATCGATCATATTTAAGTACAAAATTCTAATTTAGTTTTTCAGCCATTTTGACAGCCCTAATGCCAATTAAAGTATTTCAGTTCCCACACTTGCATATAATGTTTCAGGCCATGTCTAAGTGCTGACAGTAGCCAAAGCACAAGCACAGAAAGGGTTAATGATGGCATGATCTATCAGTGTACCTGCCACTGCTCAGAGAGGGCTGTAATGCATCAAAGCCCAAATAAATAATGTCATAAATACTATGGTACAGCCGATCTTGATGCAAGCCTCATGTAGATCATGAATACATACAATCATCTTCATAAAAGCTCTGGAATGTTTGAAAGAAAAGAAACTACAAAATACTAAAGATCCAGCCAATCGCCATCATGTATAACTTCCCATGTTCTAAAAGTGACTTTGGCGTTCCCAAAAGCCAGCATCCTAAAATTGAGGCTACTGATGGAGAGAAAGCAAAGGAGTTGCAGATGTGCGAAGGAATGAGAATCATATTTTTTCTTTAGCTATTGTGGACATTTTCACTCTTTCACACTTTCACTCGTTCACATCTTCCACCAGTGTCTGAAACCTGTGGTTGACTACCTGCTCAGCTTGCTCAAGCACCTGACCTCACGGATGCCGGCTTTGCCCCGCTGGGTGTGTACAGTGACAGAGCGGGCCTGTCTCCCACAGCATCCTTCCTGCGTGTGAGGATGAGAGCGGCGCAGGGGGGGTGAGCCCGATAAACTGGGAGGAGAACGGCTGCGGCCCAGACAGCCCCCACGGTGCTCGTGGCGGGACGGGGAAGAGCTGACAGAGCGCTGTAGTGAGGAGTAGCTGCGGGGGGAGGCGCTAGAGCTGCGCTGGTGGAGGTGGTGAGCAGCGGTGGGACCAACGATCACGTGCCTGGCGCCCATGTGCTGAGGGGACGAGCAGCTGGGGTGCGGAGAGCCACGGGGCGAGCTGGCGTGCATTAGCTGGGCCAGACAGGTCAGCAGATCTGAGTCACTGGTGCTGCCAGCACGAATCCTGTACCGCCGTAGCCTGGAGGAGAAGTCAAATGAAGTCAAACTATGCTATAGCATGCAACTGATGAAGAAATAACAGACCTGATAAACGTCTACAATTATCAAAAAAAGGCTTTAGCTACTGCCTAGTAACCATCGAGAACACTACAGCAACCACTAAGCAATTCAATACCAACCACCCAGAACACCTTAGCACCCATTATTTTAATGTCTAGCAACTTTCCAGGTGATCTGGTTGGGTGCCAGGTGGTTGCTATAAAGTTGCTAGGGCGTTCTGCTATGGCCCCAAAAAAAGTTGGTCAGTTGTGGCCTAATGGTTAAAGAGTTGGACTTGTAACCGAAGGTTGCGGGTTCGAGTCTTGGTATTGGCAGGGATTGTATGTGGGGGGAGTGAATGACCAGCACTCTCTTCCACCTTCAATACCATGACTGAGGTGAGATCCTTGAGCAAGGCACTGATCCCCCAACTGCTTCCTGGGTGCTGCAGCAAAAATGGCTGCCCACTGCTCTGGGTGTGTGTCTGTGTGTTCACTACTCACTGCTGTGTGTGTGCACTTGGATGGGTGAAATGCAGAGCACAAATTCTGAGTATACATGTCATGTAATTGCAACTATTTTTATGGTTGATTGGTACATTGCCAAGTGATTGCTAAAATGTTCTGGGTGATTGCAAAGTATTACCAAGGCATTCTGTGCTTGCTAGGGTGTTCTGGATGGTTGCTAGTTGGTAGACAGCATTGCTGACTGATTGCAAACATTCTGGATAGCTGATGGGCATTATTAGTGGTCTGAGTGGTTACTGTGGCTAGGGTGTTCTTGGTAGTCAGGGTCAATGCTATGTGATTGCAAAATGTATTCTAGGTAATTGTTAGGCATTAAAGGGTTAGTTCACCCAAAAATTTCAATTCTGTCACCAATTGCTCACCCTCATGTTGTTCCAAACCCGTAAGACCTCTGTTCATCTTCAGAACACAAATTAAGATATTTCTGATAAAATCCGATAGCTTTCTGATATCGTTAAAATAGTCTGTGTGACATCAGTGGTTTAACCGTAATTTTATGAAGCTACGAGAGCTACAAGCTACGCAGGAGCCGGCATTCAGCTGTACAACATCCATCTCTCTTAGTTCGTCTTCTGAATATTCTGGTTCAAATAAGTAAGGCTGGGCAAAAAAGTGCAAGTCATCTTCTCTGTTTACGAAAACTGTTACATTACAGCGTCTTCCTCTGCTTGTAAACAAGCTGCAGCACATCTGGGTTAGCGTCGTGATAGTCTCATGAATGTGCATCGAAGACTGACATGGAAGAGAAGAAATTGTTGAATAGGTCGTTATTTTTGTTTTCTTTGCGCACTTTAAGTATTCTTGTAGTTTCATAAACTTAAGGTTGAACCACTGATGTCACATGAACTAATTTATTAATGTCCTACCATAATATGCTACCATTCTGGGTTGGGATGTGCCCGAATAGCGAATCTGTATTCGGAAAGGCACGGAAAACAAATAATGCGTTCTACGGAGCCACAAAAAGGACATGGTTAGGTGCTTACTAGCAGTAGCCTAGTACATAAAATTTCACTTACCACATAAACAGAGAGAGGTAAGGAGAGATGACCGATAGGACGA